>VZTG01001883.1:1739358-1771954 GCA_013397845.1 Melanocharis versteri | reverse complement strand
AAAAAAAAAAAAAAGAAGAAGACTGATCATAATGATGTAGTGATGTTGGCTATTTGAAAGAAGTATTATTGCCTCCAGTATACTAGCATCTCCATACACTGTGGTCCTGGAAAATACTATTCAGATAAGTTTTAGTGGCTTAAATAACTTTTGCTCACCTAAATGTCAATAGCACTTTTGAGAAGAACAAGGACATTAATTCAGCCCCTCAGTTAATGCCCAGCTAGAGTACTATAATTTCCTCTTGTCCCAAATTGCTCATAAATTGTTGCACACATTGACGTTGTTATAAATTGCTGCAGAGCTAGCTAAGTTTCAGTAACGCAGACTAAGCACGCAAATTTCATAGAACTGTCACCAGAATGCACACATGCTTTCAGTACAGCTGGGCTACAGCACTCCATCAAAACCAGCTACAGTGTCCTAGGCACACACCTGGAATAACTGTTACAGACCCCCATCTCAGACCCTAATGAAAGTTTTATTAATTTCCAAGTGAAATACACAAAAATACCATTTTGGATCAAGAATCAGGACTGCTAAATGTTAGATTAGAGAGGTTTGAAAGATGGGATTTTTTCAGCTGATGATTTGTCCTATGTTGGAGAACCACAGCACAAGGTGTACAAGGAAAACTGCCTGAAATCACCTTGCATTTACCATACACAGAAGCTTGTTGTTCTTATTGTTGAAGTGCTGTAAAGCAAGGTGATTTATGCAGTCCTGCCCCTTCGAGAAAGGCTATTCCCCAGCTAATGACAACATGCTTCTGCCCCACGGTAATTCTGAGATGATTTCAAGTTGTTTACTCCTGTGTGAAAACTTGAGATTTTAACACTGTTAAGGATTAGGAAGGGAAGGAAAATTACTGTTTTAGATGATGGAAAATTTGGTATAGGTCAGCCAACAATGAATTCTGTCATGTAAAAAGTAACAGAAGATGCAGGTTTGCTCATTTATAGCTGACATAGCTTCCTAGAGAAAACACAGAATCGTACAGAGAGAGGGATGAAGATAATATCTGCTAAATTAATTTTAGCCTAGCATCATATTACTTTGTCTACAAGCTTAGACAGATTGGTGTATCAGCAGACAGTGAATCCCAGACAACTTAACCTCAGGGGAAACCTTTGGACTCATACCAGTTGAGTCTCACACTTTCTATGGCAGATCCCAAAAGGGCTTCTAAAAGATCCACAGCACAAGTGAAAAGTGAGACAATAGAGAACTAGCGACACAAGCATTCCTTAAATAATTTGTTTGTTGAATTCAGATTTTTTCATTGTGTAAATTCGTTAATTCTTTAGACACAATGGTGGATAATTTCCCTAATAAGATACATTTCATGCATGTGAAGATCAGCTAAGTTCAGTGTTTGCATTTTGCTGCATTTCAGTAGTCTCTGCTTTTACTCTCTCAATAAGAACAACATGCCTGCTTTCCTCTTGTGCCAAAAGATAGGTGGGAGGATAACTGATATTTGCATCAGATACACAGTTGACCGTGTTCATCAGAGGAATAACTGTTCTAATATACTCATGGTTTGTTTCTTTTTCTTTAATTTATTTACTTTTTTCTCCCAATGCGAGAAATTGTGTATCTGAAACTCCTCAAAACCCTTGGGATTTTATTCTTTCTTGAAAAAAATGACAATATCTTATTAAGTCATACAGAATCACAGAATATTCTGAGTTGGATGAGACTCACAAGGATCATCAAATCCAACTCTTAAGTGAATGGCCCATGCAGGGATCAAACCCACAAGCTTGTTGTTATTAACACCATTCTCTAACCAACTGAGCTAATCTCAGGTTGTGCGCATTATATCAGAATAGTTCGTTTATTTGGCTCCTACTCCAAGCCCAGCCATGGCTAGTGTTTTAGTATGTCCAACATGTCCACAGACACACATGTATCTGGGGGTCGGGCGGGCTGACAAGCCCACCAGGAGGGAAGGTCCATATGAGACTGACCATCAGCTGCAGCCATACCACAGTCATCAGTGTCCAGACCTAGCCGGCTCCAGGGCACGGCCGGGAAACTGTCTCAGCCTACATGTGAGTACTGCTGTTTCCACACCTTTCAGGTGGTAGCTCAAGGAGCTTCCGTATATTTCACACAGGAATACATCTTTTTATGTTCTCACTTGTCAGGTTTCAGATGGCATTTTTGACAATGTGGTGCCAGCAGTTTGACTACTGAACACATGCTGAATTCTGCACACCATGTCTCCAGCTGGAACCAAGGGTCGTTGGCAGGTGACACCACAGATGAAATCTGGTTCTCTGTACCTAGTCTTATAATTGATGAGAGGTTTCATGTCAACACTCATCTCACTTCACTAAATGTGTTTATTTTGTAATGCCAGCTTCTTTTTACAAATTTCTTTAACTACTTATTATGCCTCCTTTATGGCTGTGATGCACACTGCGATGAAGGATGAAATGCTGTTGCTGCATGGAAAAGGGATCACTACCATTTTAATCTAACATGAGTAGTCCAGGGTCATTTGGATATTACAGATACAGAGATTAAAACAGTCTCATGTGGTGAAATATAATGTAAAAATAACTATCTCTGTCTTCTGGAGCCAATTTCCAGAGGATCTTGTGATATGAGCAAGGGCCATCTTTCTAATCATAGTGAGAAGATATTAATTCATGCTGTTTGCACACTGTCAGTTACTGAAAAATTAGTATATACCTGTCAAATATATCATTAAACATGTTAATAAATACAGATGTATTAAATACATAATTCAGGTGTACAGCTTTCTGTGAAAAGCAGCTGAGAGTCTTTCTTCAGCCTATAATAGATGACTGCTAAAGAGGCAAGAAAGAAAGATGGGGAAATCAGGGTTAAAAAGAAGAGAAGGTACTATGAACAGTAACAGAATGTTTACATATTATAGAACTCTGAGATCATTAGAATAACTGCAAAGCAGAAGCATCTCAAATAACTGCAGTGCCACCAAAAGATAACTAAATGCAGTCTGAGCCTGAAATCACTTAAATGGGTTTTTGATTTCTGAATTTCTAGCCTTTGTATACAAGAAATAGCTAGTGCCTGGTTCTAGTTGCAGTTCAAAAGAAGAAAGCATTAAGCAGAACTTTCCTCCAGTTCTTCTCACCACTGTGTGTGAAGGACAGCTACAGTCCCAGCCCTTTAAACACTCTGGGCTCTGGGAAGATTTTCAGCTGAAGTAACTTGGTGTTGTGCCAATGACTGTAATGAAGCTATTCTGATATCTACCAGATGACAATTTGGCTCAGAAAAATCGAAGTCAGTGAAAGTCCCAGCACTTTCCTGAAGGAGGTGAGAAACCATGACTGGCAGGTTCAAGCTGGCATAGTGAGGACTGCAGGCTGCATGGCTTTGATGGATGACTTCAGCTTCACTCTAAGTGACACATATCCAAATTATTTGGTGGGCAAAGGCAGTTTTGTCTAAATACTCAAATGATCACTCTGACTTACATCCAATTGCTTGAGGGGGGTGTCTGCCTAAATACCACTCAAATTTCTTTTCTTTGCATCCCCATGCTCCTTGAAAGCCATCATTGGGTCCCAAAGGGAAGTATTCTTAGCAGATACTTAAAGATGCTCTCTGTAAGTACAAATTTCTCATACTGTTATTTAGTGTGGAGAAGAAAGGCCATTTCCTCTATTCTTTGCAGTGGATTAGCTGTAGGAAGGCAGTCAAGAAAGCCATTTGCAAAAGGCCCCTTTGCTCTTCTCCATGCTTGAAGGACTTGGCTTTTCTTTTTTTAAGTGAGGAAGCACATTTCTACCCATGGTGAATATAGCAGGAGCTCTACACTTACCAAGTGGGTAATGCTTAAGCACATAATCTTCTTATGCACATTAGTTTTTAGTGTCTTGACTCTGTTCCATTAAATGTGAGTGCTGTTACAAGAACAATCTTTGTATCAATTGGTTACATAATTCAGGGATCAGACCAATCTGAGGCACAAAGACTTTACCAATGGATAACCAAAATCCTCAAATGAGGGAGTTTTGTTTATCTACAAACTCCTCTAAAAACAGTAATAAACAGCTAATAAATGAGAAAAAAAAAGATGTCTGAAAATGATTTTGAGGGTTTAAAACAGCTGCTGTTGGCTTCACTTAAAAAGTTTCCTGAGAAATTCACTGCCCACTGAAAAATTGAAGCATGTACATGCTACAGGCTGGGTCCTACATGGTCAGCAGCCTGGCTCCAGAACTCAGTGACATCAGGAGGACACAGAGGGAGTGGTGTCATCCAACTCTGCACAATAAAGCAACACTTCTGTTGACAGGACTCAGTCTCTCCCTGCAAACATGCAAGTGTGGCAGCTCACTCAGACCTGGCTTGGGTACTGCAAACAGGGAAAAATGTTTGTCTGTAGAGACTTAACATACAGATTCACATCTGTATTCAATTAAGGTCAGAGTCTTATTTTTTGTGCCCTGAAGTGTGTAATTCCAACTGAAATTAAAGAAAGTTAGGTTTTAAATATTTTAAAATATCTACAATTTTTCTGCTTTTGAAAAATCCTACTTCAGTGAATAATATTTCAAATATTGTGATAGTGCAGTCTAAGAGTCAATATAAATAAGAAGAAATAGACTCAGAAAAGGACAGAGAATTACATTTATCAAGGTTTTAGGAAAGTGCTTACAAGTCTTAGCATCTAAAATGGGGAAATCGAGTGTTTCTGTTATATGAACAAGTCCCATATCATTTGCCGTCGAAGTCACCCACATATCAGATATGTCTGGGCACAGTGGCCAACTGAAGTTCAGAAACCCCTTGAAATTAAACCCTCACAAAGCTTGATGGCTGCCAGACAGTTCTTCACTTACAGAAGAAATACAAACTATGAATCACTAGAAAGTATGATGAACAAAAAGCATGTAAGTGTGCCAGGTAGGATAAAACTACAGAAGCAAGCCCCAGCTAAAAGGACAGCAGCCTTGAAGTGTTCACAAGTCCTGCTGTCCATAACCCCAGAACACACTTCCATCCTTCCTGTAACAAAATATAGGATTATAGTAAAAGTTCAACGCTACAACCATGCCATGAGGAGAAAATACAAAGATTGCCTGTATGAAAACAGTCCTCAGTGGTGTGTTAACCCTGAACATACAAATAAAATATATGAGCCAATCAGCAGACAATTATGCTGAAGAGATTATCAAGGTCTCTCATTTTAGATTATTGCTAAATGTGTTTAGTGTCTAGTGCCTTAAAACAAATCCAGAGCTTAGTTAAATATCCTGGGTAGCAAAGGAGTTCCTTCCTTGCCTCTGGCAGGCAATATAAGCCCATGTTACCGTTTCAGTCTTTTAGCATTCCTTATTTATCCACACCAAAGCCATCACCAGCTGTGCTTCATTTTCCTACTGTAAAGTGGACTTCAGCTGTAATAACTTCAACTGTAGACTGCAGAAAAAGTAATTGAAGACTGCACTTTATGCTCTTTCCTTCAATATTTTTAACTATGGTGATTTGTCCCAATTCAATTTGTGTTTACTGCAAATTGGACTCCACTCAGGTTAATTTTTGTTCACTGTGGTTTTCTTTGGTCTAGACACACTATGAGTCTTTGGCAATAAACCTTCTAAACTCTATTCCTTTATGTGGTTGGGAAGTTTACGTCATTTACAAAGGCTTAATCATAATAAAGTCAAAGAAAATGTACAATCTTTATGCCACTCTAGCATCAACAACATTAGAAGATTAATATTAAATATCGTATAAAGAAAGTAATTTTTCCTACCAAAAAATCATTATTTAGCATGCCCGTTTGTTTGCCAAAAAGAGGGATTTTTGGAACTTGGCCTGAGAAGAAATTACCAGAAATTGAAGGGTATTTTGTGCCTTGCTCTTTTGTTCCCAGCCTACTGTGTGTTTGCAACCAGGGGTTTTTTGTGAAGTTAGAGGCAAGAGTTTCTCCTGTCTTGGGCTGCTTTACATTGCATAAGATGTCCCCTGGGACTGCTCCTCCCTTGGGCCAAGTGCCCAGGTGGGGGTGACAGATGCAGTGCAAAGGGGAGGCCCAGCAGGCTCAGCGGGACTCGGAGCCTCCCAAGAGCAGGAGGCAGGTGAAGTACCTGGGAAATGAGAACTCTCTCACAACCCAGGATTCATCACAACTAGGAAGCTACTGAAAATGCATGAAGCACGTCAAGACCAAAAATGAAAGGGTCCAAATGGCAGTGACATGGACAGGAGGGGAAAGACTGACCCTCAGATCCTTAATTTATGTCTGTCTCAGTTCCCAGATAGACCTGAGATTATTTTCTGATTCTTCCAAGAATCACTGTGCTCTAGTTCATTGCTTTGTGTTCTATCAAAATGTAGGTTTAGAGACTGAAAGTCAGACTTTTTTTTCTACTGCTCATGTTAAGGAAAACATTCACTTCAGAACTCTTACTGACTTGAAGTCCTGTCACACAATTCAACATTTATTTTGACAAGGAGGCTGGACAAAATGAAGTAAAATTTTCAAACAAGTGACCTCATTAAAGCACTGATCAGTATGCAGACACCAAAAAAAAACTGGTTTACACGTCTAAGGTGTTCTTGCTCTAAAAAGATCCCAAAGCACTTTCCAATTTTACCTGTGAGAGTCACTTTGCCCACTAAATTAAAATGCCAGGTGCATGATGCTTAGAGAATGAACACAAAGCTGAATAACATTGAATACAGACACAGTCAGCTGAACCTAGGTAATACTTATCTCCATCATTCCAGAAAGCAATAGCTGGAAATAAATGGAACATCTTTGCTGCCTTCCTGCTCCCATTACTGTTTCTCCATGTAACTCTGGCTTATATCAACAACAGCCTCCTAGAGATTCCAAAGTTGTGAACTGCAGTTTTCTTTCAAGCTTCACATTTCTTTTACACAGAAGACTCTATTATTTTAAATATCAATATTTGCATTTTAAAAGACTTGTTTATTTGTCTGACTGAAAAAATGGATAAAAAAGAAGACATGGAGAAATGGAATGTAAACATGGGGACTATAGTGTGCTAGTAAAACTCACGTAATAATAAATTTTCACACGTACCTTGTTAGAAGACCTGGAAGGATGACATAAGGGAGACATTGTTTGTAGTGAGAATATCTACCTACAAAAAATTGAAGTACACAATATACAAATATGCTTCTGGGAAATGTTAGGAAACATTCTTTCAACTACTTTTCTCTGTTAAACTTTACGAATAATCACACTGCTATCATGACCATTTTAGGCAGGTTTTGCTACTATTAGAAAGAATTGGTTGTGAAAACTGAAGGTAAAAGAAGCAGGTAAAACTTACCATACTAATGCAAAAAAAAAAATTTAGTTGCCATAGGAGAGAGATTATAATAGCAAGATTTTTCTATGAGCAGAAAAGTTAAAATAATAAACAACTTAGAATGTCAAAATAAATGTCTGTGTATATTCAATTAATTGGCTTTGAAAGGTGGTCTATCCAACAAACCATAAAAAAAATCTCAAACTCATCAAAAATATCATAATTGTAATGAATACTGTATCAAAACCAAAACTGGAACATAAGCTCTATACAGACTGAAACTGAGCTAAATAACTGTCCAATGAAGTAGGAGACATTGGTGTTATATTTGGAAGTGTGAACACAAAATCTTACAAAAATCATACAATTTTACCTTGCTTTTAAGAGCTTTATTTAGACACAGTTAGGTCAGGCAAAGGACAAGTGAGTTTATACTATTACTGATATTACATTCAGAGTCTTTGCTATTAATAAGTTCTGCAGAAATGAAAAAAAAAAAAAGTTTTATTTACATAACCATTATTCCTCAGTCAGTCACAAGTTGCTTTAATAAGAAAGGAAACCAGCATTTTGTATTTAGAAGGGACAACTGAATATTTTGAATAGCACTGATTCATAAATTCTTAAGACTTCCTTCTTCCTATATTTTAGCATGGGTTATTTAACTCTGTAGCTACTAAAATTAGATAAATTCCACAGCTACAACAAAAACTAGCCTTCCGAAATTTCCAGAATAGAGATCAAAAATTAATTTAAATTAATCAAAAAATATATGGAGGTCATGAAAAAGAAATCAAATATTATGTTTTAGATGGAAAAATATTTTAGTGGCTCATACAGACACCGTATTGCCAATATTTCTAGAGTCTACTCCCAACCCTGTTGAAGACTAGCAATGTATTTCAGGTCACCTCACTGTCCCTTATCCAAAAGCACAGGACTCCTCTGAGCTACCTGCCAAACCTCCCAGCACTCAAAACAAAGGTGCTTGTAGCAGCTGATTCATCCCTTCCTTGTAGCAGCTGATTCATCCCTTCCTAAAATAGAAAGAACTGCCCTCTGAAGATGACTGTTAACTATAGAGGACATTCAGGTGATTACTGCTGGGAGGTGTGAAATCCATGGTCATGGCATAAGTTATTCAGCTCCTCTGTGCTTCAATTTTCTGTCACTGGAAGGGATTAATAGCATTCCTTGCTTTACAATAATCTCTTGTCCAGGCAGAAAAACAAATGAACAAGAACAAACAAACAAGCAAAAAGAATTGAAAACCTGCAAGGAGATAAGAGCTGTTTGTTTTATCATTTTGACATTGAACATGGCTTCAACTTAATTTACAGGTGAATCCTTGTATATAAAATGCTATACATATAATAAAATAGATTTTTCCAGAACTTGTAGTACCCACTTGGAGTTTGGGAGGGAAAAGACTGCTCTTGCTCCCCTTCTTGTGCTGTCTAAAGAGCTACTGTCACTTCCTTTGACTATAATGGAATTGCAGGTAGTCAGTTATGCGCCATCTGTCAGGCATTAATTAGTTCTGGACCTTGAATTAATGGGCATGAAGCTAAAAATGGTGCAGAAGCCAAAGCAGACTCAGAGAAAAATTTGTCTGTATTTCTAGAATTCGAAGGTATTCCTACAGAGCTTTTTAAAAAATGTGGGAAAATTATTTATTGTCTACACAGAATTATTTTCCCTAGGGATCAAGTTAGTAAAAGGACCCTAACTACTCTCTCAGTTCTGAAGTCAATAAAGACTTTGACAATGTGATATTCAGACCCATATTCTCAAGTTCAAAGTAAAAACTAAAAAAAAAAAGATTAAAAAAAAAAATTTTAAAAAAATTCTCTTGATTTATCAATAGTAATAGAAACCTATCCAAACTCTGTTTTGGACAAGACTGATTTGGTATTTTGCTTAGAAAGAAGGGAATTCAGAAGAGAACATTTTAACACTGGTCTATGTAAAGGTAAATAAGATGGTCATGCTGTCCTCATAAGTATTTTCCAATTTACCAATAGCCTGTAGTCCATCTGTGCCTGTATTCCATCAGCTTTAGGTGATGCCTGGTATGATACTGAGTTCTCAGTTACTTCAGCCGTAGAGCAAGATTTCACAATCGAAACAAAACAGAAATATTCAGAGGTGGAGTTCACTGATGTGGTGGACACATAGGATCTGATTCTCTGCTCTTTGAGGCACCAAATATATTTCTCATACATACATTCCAACATCTCTTATTGCTGAGGTCTGAGGATTCTCATTATTGCCAGCTAACATGATTACACAGCTTTTTCCTTGTATGTACTAAATATTGGTGTTGTTCAGACTTAGTACTGATCTAATATTCTGTTAGGAGCATAATTTAGAAAATAAATAAAAGGAAAAGAAATGAAACCAAAATAAATTATATCCCTATATTGTACCAAAAAACGAAGAAAAAAAAATCACCTTAATCTGCAGCAGGTATCTTGTCTCATCATTGGATCACCATAGACACAAATAAATGCACTTCTTGCTCTTGACGTTCCTGCAAGTGGGGCTTAGAGTTGCAAGTTCAAATCAGGACTTAAGATACAACTGTGAAGAAGTACTAAAAGGAAGAGTAGTACATTGATGCTGATGAATCTACAATTCAAGCCTGAAAACTGAAAATTCATCTCACCTCCACAGGCTTTGGTTGTGACTACAGTATGACCTGGTTCTAGTATGGAAGAACTGTCTGATTTTTAACAATCATATCACTTTTGAAGAGGTAGAGATCTCCAGATAACACCATGCTCTGCTTCTTTCCCAAGGAAATGTATGAATGGCTTCTTACACTAAAAAGGGCCAAACTGACAATGAAAGAGAAAACTTGTATAATTCTCTATGACAAATAATAACATTTCAGCAGAGTTTTTCAGCTAAAGTGTATGGGCCTAAAAGCACAGCCAAGTGTATGGGTGAACACATAAACTTCAGGCTCAGATACCTTTGTAACACACAAACAATACCAGAGATGTCAAGCTCATAAGCTGAAGTGATTTGACAAAAACAGAAAGAGGGAAAGGGGAAAATGTGAGACACCTGGGTGAAATAAAGGAAGTCTGGGCTTAGAGCACTGAATTGCAATGCTTCTTGTGTGCTCTTTAACATTTTCCTATGCTAAAAGGCCACCCTAGATTTATAGCTTATGAGGGTGTTTATAGTATAGACTATAAACTGCTCTCTGAAATATTTGGCACAAATGTATTTCCAAAGATGAAAAATGGCTTACAACCAAAAAGAAATTTAGGCATTTGAGGTCATTGCTTTTACATACCTTAGAGTATCCTTGGCTTTAACTAAGCATGGGCTTGTGAGTAGTATCTGAGGAAAAGCATATCAGATTTTAACTATAAAAATAGATTTCTACTAGTTTATTCTCTCTTCTTTATTTTCATTTTTATTTTCTAAAAATAAAAGTAGAAGCTTTGTAATATTCTACCTTCTGTTTTTAGTTCCTGTAAATCAAAGTCTAAAGAGGCCTAAAGAATGAACAAAAGAATTTCTCATGCTTGTCCTGGGAACAATTAAGAATTAAATATTGAAATAACACTGTCTAATTTAAGCACAGTTCAATCGAAGAGTTTTTCAAAGACTGTTAAATGATGGTTCTGTTAGGTCCATCACTTGGCAAACCCAGAGTCAGATGTATTCTGGGTGGGACAGAGCAATGCAGTTTGAAATGAAAAAGATTATTGTATTTGTGGTGATGTTACATTACTGAAGAACTGTACTTTAAGCATACAGTCATTTTCATGCAGGTTCTGTATTTGGGAGGATTGTTGTAATTATATAAATGGAGACAATTGGTAGCAAAAAACAGACTAGCAACGAAAAACTTCTTAGAACTTTTCATCACAGATTTCCTGGAAGTACCCAGTGAGTTTGAAGTTTGATCTAGATCTTCAGGTTGCTCCCTGCAAGCCGCAGCCTCAAGGATAAAATGCAGCAAGTACTTAAAAGGCCCAGGAGAGTACTGGAGTCTAGAAGAGAAGATAAAACACACAAGCCAGAGGGCCGGACTAGGCAGCTGCTGCTCTGGGAATTTATTCATAGCACAGGATTTAACATCTGGCTGCTGCAGAGATCCCATGGGCTGCCATCATAGGTCCTCAGTGTCTTTCCTGCAGCTTTTAAAAACTGTCCAGGTTAACCCACTAAAAGGAGCAGATTCTTTCCTGTCTATGCATCAGCCATGTGCTTTATATTTAATTTTGCAGTTCTGTGGCTAGGCTGGTTTTCCTATTAATATATTCATTAAGAAAAAAAAAAAAGTAGATAAAATAAGAGGGTAAAGGGAGTTCTTTGTACGAATTTTGAACAACCACCACTTTTTCATATTCTAACAGATGCCAGATTATCCCCCAGAAGCAATCTGGTGACTCCGTTCACCACTGTAGCACACCAAAAAACACCCTTGTTAATCAGGGTAACCAGATTAATTCAGCTGTTATGACTTGCTGTGGCTGGATCTTTTTTCAAAATACACTGTGTATATTCATTAAATATGAAGAAAGAGCCCCCATGAATATTAAAGTTATGTCATTAAGGAGGAGAGGAGAATTAATATAGCAAAATAACTGTAATAAAAATTTTTATAGACCATTTTAAAATTACATGTTCTTTCATATTTAGAGTTGTCCAGAAGGTACATGAAATACCAGACTCATAGATATTAATATTGTTTATAACACTCCTTAAATAGATCATAATTTCTCATGCTGCTGTGCTGGTGTAAAGTACCGTTGATGTAATTTTTAGGTAAAACTATATCTAAAGATTTTAAAACATCAGAAGGCTGATCTTGGGACAGACAAATATCGATCCTGAAAGAAGCTTAGGATGTTTCTGTTCCCTTACATATGATTACCAAAAGAATTTTCTCTACCAATTTATCCCTCCAATATATTTATTGATCTTGGGGATTGCCTGAGAGAGGGTCAGATTTGGTAAGCTGTACACCAGAGCTAATCCAATCAATGCTGCCCCTAATGGTGCCTGTTTGCCGCTGTTTACAGAATGTGATGTCCACGAATGCACCATAGCTAACCCTAAATATTAGCTGGTGCAGGTCAGAGCTCACTCCATATTATGTAAAAAGGTTACATCTCATAAAGAACTGCAGGCCAGTTTAGAATGATCAGCTAATGCATTTCTGCATTTTCTCTGATTTCTCCAAAGCTTTATCTTTCTTATCAGCACGATGACTTTCAGATTCAGGATGAGAAGTGGTTTGGAGAAGCTGGATTATCTTCCTTGATAAAGATATGTTGCCGTCATGGAGTTCTGAATACAGAAGATACTAAATGAATGTTCTATCAAGGCATTTAGAGTCCCAAGCATAAGCACAAAGATACGTAAAACTCATTCATATGAACGTCAGATGAATCAAAAAGTTTTCCAGTACATTTTTTCAACCTGCATTCACCTTCTCTAGGCTTTCTCTTGAGCAGTGCTCGCCCAAGCTACACAGGGTGATGCTTAATCAGCAACCCCATTTTATCCTGCCTCCTGCCTACAGGCACACAAAACTTTTCAGAGCAGTAGCTGTCTGTCCATATCAGATGCTACATTTTATTTTCAGCACAGTGTTTTAGCTGAGAAAAGAGATTACGTATTTCTTAGGAAGCTACTAAGAGGAGTAGGCTTACACTACCCAGTTTATTGACCACTCAGCTTGATTTAGTGCAATCCATGCCAACAACAAAATAGCCATTTTTTCAAAGACTGATGTGATATCTCTTTAGCTGCCTGTCAGCATCAATAAGAATGCCAAGGCAGTAGGACCTTTCACCCTGAGAAACCTTATAGAGGAGGTATTAACCTCCTGGAGATGTAAACCTGAACTGTAGAATGCATTATGCAATAGTGAGGGGGGGAAGCATAGAGGCTAACCCCTGGTAAAATGAAAATGCCATCTACAGGAAAATGCTTTTGTTTTCTAAATGTAATATGAAATTCTCAATTCATTAATATTTGACTAGACATATTTTGTCTCAATTTCTATTGACTACAGTCCATAAGATTTCACATCAACTCCATCACAATTTATTTACTAAGGATCAATATTTTATCCAATTTTTTAAGTACAGTATTCATTTCTGCTAATGCGAAATCTTATGTGTAGTCTCTGCTTCTGTCTGTCTGCTAGCACAGGAATATTGATGGAAATCAATGGTGAAATCAACCTTTTGTTTTTCCATATGTCTGTAACAGTTGAGACTTTAGCTTAAACCAAAATGTTAGATGACTGAATCAGAGAAAGGGAGGAGAAGGAAGGAATTCACAATCTGAAGTAAGAACTAGATGAAATACAAAAATGGCATTTTCATTTCTTAATTACATCAAATTAATAGTCTTGATAACCAGAGCAGATTTTAACTGGCACTAGTAAAGCACTTAGAAGCAACTGCACGATCAGTGTCCTGTAACAGACCATTTTACTACTATTAGATAAAGGTGGTTTCCCATTTGAGTTTTTGATGTATTTATACCAATAAAAATCACTGCTGCATTTAAAACACTCCAGGTGTAGTGATTTATGTACTATTTCTATTTCCTTTGGCCTAATTGTATACCCCAGAAATATCCTGTCCATTTTGACTGAAATGTGTAATTCCATACAAAGTTTTATTCTGACACAATTAGTCAAAATGCATTTCAGTTTGTTGAAACAATCTGCCAGTGCCTAATTGTGGAGGTATATTGCTCAAGTTATGGAAACCAGGAGAGGCCCATACATGGCATAATGCATTCACACAGGACACTTTGGAGACTTGGTGTTTGGATGATTAGCAGAGCAGATGTTAAATGAATATTTTTAAATTATGTTTCCTAATTTGTAAATATAATTTTTCCCCTGGTCTTCAGTATGATAAACAAAACATTCATGAAGTTGGAATCAGAAAATTTTCTTTGCTGCATAATTTCTGCTTCACCGTTGTTCAATTACCTGGCTCCACCAGGCTTAAAATTCCAAGATTGGTGAATTTTAACCAAGATTATACAAAGACTTTGAGTAACTACATTTTAAGCTTTCAGATTACTAAGAAACATACTAAAATACATGGTTTAAAATATTATCTTCCAAAAATCCTAAAATGTACATCATGATTATGGCAATTATCACTGGAAAACAGGAAACAGGTACCTCATCTTTATCTATCCTCTATCTGTCTTCCCAAGAGAGTCATCTCCAGGCTCAGAGACACCAGGACACACCCCTGCATTTTTCAGAATGAAAAATTTATTTTGTAATCAGGCAACAATCATTTTCAGACAAGAGGATAGATGGAGTTGTACAAGCCTGTCAATGGGGTCATAATTTCAGTCAGTTGCTGAAAAACATTTATTCAGACAAAAAGGCCTCATCATATAACCCATCTCCTTTTTGTGCAGTGTAAGTCCACTCCTGGGATGAGCAAAAGGAGACACTGGGTACAAGCCCTCCTGACAGAATCTTCCTGTGTAACTCTATCACTTATGTCATGTCTTCTCCTGGTTTTAGGAAATGAAAGCCAGACATGGTTAAAAGGTTAGAGTGGGTTGTTTACCTCGATATTTTTAATAGGATCCCATCGATGCGTCACTTCACCAAGGTGGAATGTGTCACAATACTCCCCCCACCGTAAATCACGTATACAATTTATAGACCTTACACATTAGCATATCTAATAAGGATACCCAATAAGGGGGCTCGGGTAGATGGTGCAGTATTTTGTTCTATCTATGGAACCCTCTCCCCTGCCTGGGTGGGCTACTCTCTAGTTTTCAGAATATGTTCTAGAAGGGGACCTTGGTTCTCCAAAATAGTAGACTTTGGTCTCCTCGTCCTTACATCTTTTGGAGTGCTTGGTCTCTTGGCCTTATAAAACACTAGAACTATGCTAAGTTATCAGACTTAAAGAATTACAAGTATGCATGCTGATACTTGTGGATACATAGAACTGTGTAAAAGGTATATAAAAGAAAAAAATCATCTTGGCATCATTGGACTAAAATGGAAAAAGGTAAGGTGGATGAAACGTTGTGACAGCCACAGAGACTTCCCAGGTCACTTGCTGTCCCTGAGTAATAGCAACAGTTTATGTTTTCAATGGGAGTTGCTATAGTCAGATGTGGAAACACACTTTCAACCACAAATGGATTTTTTAAAAAATAATTGAACATACGAAAGCAAAACGTAGGAAGTTTAGATTTATTGTCTTCCAATTTGTTCTCCTGGTGAATTTATAACCCAGATAATAAAATATCCTCACCTTGCACTAAAGCAAGAACTTTGAGTAAGCCAAAATATTACCCAGTCATCAGAAATACAAACAGTTAAGGAGCATTCAGAAATGCACAGTAGGCTACTGGTTTGTGTTTTTCATGGATACTCTGTTTTGTTCCGAATGCTTAATGGATATCAAAAGGAAATGGAGGGCTCGTCCAGAACAGGCAAGAACAAACCTTAAACCTCAAGCTCTGCTTGAGCTTTTTTAAGTTCTAGAAAATGATGGCATAGTGCTGCAAAATTGGGGATTAAAAGTCTACTCTAAATGGGATCCATTTTGGAAAGAGAATGTAATGGTGTTTTTTCATTACTACAGCACATCCTGTTTTATCTGGATATGAAAACTTCAAAAAGAGTGGAATGAGCCCAGCAATATTTTTAAACAATCTAAAGATGATTTTTAAAGGCTGGAGTGGAACTACAAATCAAAGGAATAAAATTAAACACAGCAGAAATTAGGCCAAAATGGGAACTGATAGGATGAGAAAGGATGGACCATGCCAGCCAGGCTTTTTTTGGGGTTTTTTTGTTGTGTTTTTTTTTTTTTTGTTTTGTTTTTTTTCTTTTGTTGTTGTTGTTGGGTTTTGAGGGGGGGGAAGGTTGTTGGTGCTTTTTGTTTGTTTGGGTTTTTTTGTTTTATTTTGTTTTGGTTTTCTTTGTTTCTGTTTGTTGGGTTTTTTGGGTGGTTTGGTTTTGGGATTTTTTGTGTGGGTTTTTTTCGGGTTTTTTGTTTGTTTGGTTTGGTGGGGTTTTTTGTTTGTTTTGTTTTGGGGTTTTTTTTGGTTTTGGTTTTGGTTTGTTTGGGTTTTCTGTTATTATTTTTTCTAAAATTAGAAGATGGAAGTGTTGGAAACTGAAACAGATTCCTGGAGGATCCTATGGCAATGACACAGATGCTTTCTTGTTTCTCTGCATAGTCTTTGGACTCACAAGCCTTAATGAACTCAGTAAGTTACTGAAGATCCCTAAGAACCTTCAATAGATAGTAACACTGAAATACATCCTGATTTGTTTTCCTTTTTCTACTTTTTTAACACAATCTTGATAACAGCATGTAATAAGACAAACCCACAAAAGTGAAAGCCCAATTCAGCTTAAAAAAGGTCACTGAAGGACACACACCCCAGCTAAGTGGGGTGTCCTATACTGGGCAAGTTTTGGACCTACTGTGCTCAGACTACTTTGATGATCTCTTCTTATCCAATAAATTCAGTGTTTTTGGGACATACCAAAGTTGTTTCCCACTCCAAGCTTGCCCCATACCATTAAGTCAGTAGATGTATGATCTATGCAGAGAGTTGAGATCTTCAGGTGTGACATCAGAGCTAGAACTACTGTGTGGTAAGTACACATCTAGAAATCCTAGATCAATGTAAAAAAAAATCCCCAAATTCTTTAGAGAGCATTTCATGTCAGGGAAAGAAGTATTGTGTTTGTTTCTCTCCCTGTTTGGTCAGAAGCTGTAAAGCATTCTTATATTCAGATGTCTGAAAAAGAAATAAACTTCTGGTTTCTACAGAGAAGGATTCCAAGTCAAAAAAGGACTTTATTTTAACATCTCTGTCTAGGAAAACTCTCTAAGATATTTGATCAATTTTTTTTACACAAAGGGTATATATTTGTGTTAGATCCTTAAGACAGAGAATTGAAGGCATTACGGCAGTTTCAGGGATAATTGCTTGTTTTTTGTTATACAGCTGCACCAATTACTATATAAAAATTGAATTTGCTCTAGCACTTTCCCAATTAATTTTTCTTTTTCTAAGATGTGGAATTACAGTAAACAAACCCCAACATAATTTCAGACAGCTCAACAGAACTTTTCCTTTATCCTTCCTATCTTTTCATAAAGTTATGGTTTTTAAAAGTTAAAATGCATATCAACCAGTGTTTCAAAAACAATATGACTTCTCCTGCTCTTTATATAATTTTTACTGTGCTCAGACAAGCACATGAGATATTTCTTAACAAAGTTTGCAAACACACTTATTAGCTTTAAGTAACTGTAAATTTTGCTCTGCATTTACAAAATTCTCTGCATAAAGCACACAAGCCTGTACCACGATGTGATTTTACACTCACTGGTTACACAGACTGAAGAAAGCAAGGGCTGGAGCTCTGGTTTGGATCTTTCTCCAGTGAGAAAAACTATTCTACTGAGAATCAAAAGGACAGTGCCAGTTTCCTGCTTGACTTGAATGAGTTCAGCTCCTTCTTGTAAACTTTTGCTTCCTATAAAGGGATTATATTAATGGTCTCACGTACTAAAACCTGACCAATTTTGGGTTTTTTCAATGTACTGTATCATTAAGAAACTGTAAAAACAAACAAAGTGACAGACACATGAGAAACAGCACTTTAAAAGAACAGATTCATAATATTTGAGGTTTGGAGAGTTGGTCTGTTCTCCTTCCAACACTTTAAATGACATTTTCAGGCCAGAAGGGTTATTAACAACTTAGTTTTAAAGCTCTTAAAAATCCAAACACTGACTGGATTAACTACAAGGGTGCAGAGGACACGTTTCTGTTTCTGACTTCAGCCACTCCCATGTCTGTCAGCATGTCTGAATTAGGGCTGAATCTGATTACTGTATTAAAATGTACAGTAACAGTAGAAGCAAATAAAATGCTGGCTCCAGGTAGTCTCCTGGGTTACATATAAGTCTGCAGTCCTGTCATTGCTTCTGTTGTTACAAAGCTCCACCAATGTGAAAGAATCAGAAGTCCTCTGGCTACAGTAATAATGGTATCAGTAAGTTGTTTGTGCTGATCCTCTACGATAAGCAATGGCTGGGAACATCATAAATATAACCAGCACTACCACTAGTTCAGTGATGAGATCAGATAGAGAAAAAGGTCTTTTCTACCTCCAGCTTCTGGTACACCTCGAGCAACGTGCCAGAGTTATCAAACTATTAGCTATTATAATGAGCAGGGTTTGGGGTTTTTTTTAAGAATGTTTCTTCACTTTGTAAACTAGTCTTTCTAAGTAGATCATAGGAGGTCTTTGCTGTTTTTTGGGGGGAGGTTGTTTATTTTTTCTCTTTTTTTTTGTTCATTTGTTTTGTTTGTTTGATTCCACAGAATCCCACTGAAAAGAAAAAGTTTGCAGGATTCTGACATTTTAGTGCATGTTAGAATAAGCACAGACTGAAACATGGTAAGTAACTATACTTAACTCCTGCAGTGGAGAAACATAGTGGGATGAGAAATTAGCAAGTCAGGACAGGTGAGGAAAACCCCCAAAGCTTTTTGACAAATGTGATAGCGTCTCCTAAACTGGATTTTCTTTTAAGTATTGGACTATACCTATATGCACGCAAGCAAGATGAGGGTTTTTTAAGGAGAGATGATATTAGATTGTCACAATGAAGAAAAGACAGACATTTTCTGGGGCACAAAACAACTTTTCAGGTCTAAAACAACGAAGAGATAAAAGTCGTGAGGAAAAGCACAGTTGGGAACAGCTTCCTACCGGGTTACATTATTTAAAGAGAGGGGCTGACACAAAAAGTTGTCTGGTACTTAGTGATAAGAGGAGGATGTTACTTAGGGAAGAGAAGATAGGGAAGGAAGCTACTGCGTGCTAGAATTAGGAAATACACAGCTGTTAGAAACAAAGCCCTGGATACAAATAGCTTCACACTTAAGTGGTTAAAAATTCAGATTTTGATTCAGCAACTTGCCTGGACCTCATAACCTAGAATGGACTATAATCCAAATCCCCCTTTTGGATCACTCAGGATCCTGGACATGTATCCATATTTTGTGACTTCTGATGTCTGTACTGAACATGAAAGAAGAAAGGTAAGTATCCAAATGACCATTAAAGTTTTTCTTGGTGTCTAAATGTCAAGTAATGGATCAAATGGAACAACTGTAAATTAGAGATATTCAGAAAATATTAAGCCTCTGGATTTAAAACATCAGTAAGGTCTCCCCATTTCCAGATATTTTTTGATCTAAGAGAGAAGAGCAAATCTGCATAGGAGACTTCAGGGATAAACCAAACCTGAAGTAGACATTAAAATACATGCTTGTTTCCCCCCTCGCCGACAACCGTGACAAGATGATGTAAAGCAGCATTTACCAACAACTTGTAATAGGTTACACAGTTGTCAAAAGAGGTGTCAATGTAGGCTTTAGCAATTGCTTCCTGAAAGATTTTGAAGAGAACCACTAAGCTGCAGCTTAGGGTTTTGGTAGCTCTTTACAGCTGTGCACATCTGGGCAGATGCTGTGTTTACCTGTATCTTTAGTTCTGGCTTGGTACAGAATGGCTGCGATGACAGTGAGGTGTAGCAACCATTTTCTTTATACACATCATATTATTATTTCAGTGTCATCCATCATGAATCACACAACCTCTCTCTCTCTCTCATTTTTCTTCATAACTGTATGTCTGAATTCCCACAAATAAAACCGTAATTATTGATGCTTTTGTTTAACATTATTTAAAATTGCAATAATGATGATGTCTTCCTTGGTAACTCTAAGTTCTTACTGCTGAGTTGCAGTTCTTTTGCAGCAAGCTTTCCCAGCCTGAGACATACTGTCTCTAAAATAAACATTTTTTCTACTCTATAACAACATCAAGAAAGCACACAACCAATGCAGTCTAATTTTTCCAGATTATGTCTATAGTCTTGTAAACACTTTGGTTTAAGCAGTTAGCCAAAACTTTGGGCCATTTATACGACGGGAAATGAATGGTACAAGATAGTCTTTAAGAGAAGGACATTTATTTATGAAGGAAGAACACAAGCTTCTAGTTCCCCAAACACAGTTAAAAAAATATTTAAAAGCCACTTGGGGCTTTATTCTCAGATTTTCTGTGTCTTGGTCATGATTTTCAGCTCTGCCTGTCCTATCATATCTATGACTAAGGATACCTGCACCCCGAAATGGATTATATTTATGTTCAAATCTTCAACTTCTCTGCTGCCCTTCTTTTCAGTTTCCTACTTCAGCTCATGAACTGCTTGCCAAGCAGTCCAGTACTTGTGGTGTCCTAAGTCTCAAGAAAAATAAAAAAATTATAAAGGTAGGCCCAAGCCAAATTCACCATATCTGCAGGAAAAAAAGGATATTTTATGATTCAAGCATGGATTCAAAGCCAAATCTTTGTCCCTGTTTTTACTACATGCCCAGCCAATACTCTTAAATATCACATTCTGCATGTAGCAGGGATGAAACAAAAAGCCAGAAACTGTGTTCCAAGTCATCTTCTAAGGCCTATAATCACTAACTCTGTAGTTAAAGCATTAGTTGGTTTGTCCTATAATACAATATAACAGAAGGGCCGGTGACTTCCGTCAGCTTACTGTAAATTCAAATAAGCCAACATTCAATAAGAAGAAGTTAAATGTAATTAATTACAATTTTATTATGAACTTTGTCCCAATTTAAGGAAAAACATTTTCTCCAGTATGAGATACTTTTAGATTAAAAAGCATATAGCAAAAAATAACCAATTTGTAAGTGAAGATTTTTTTTTTTTTAATGTAGAGATAGGTTGACTTCAGAACCAAATATGGTGCATGCATATCAGAGAGAGCTCTGAAAACGACACCAGGCAACTTCCCAATTTCTATTTCATTCTATTTTTCCTTCCCTTCTCTTTTCTTTTTCCTATTCCTTGTCTTGTAATTGAGAAACAAAACATCAATTTCTACAAGCCTTTCCTGGTTAGCCTGTCCTGTCTGTGTGCAACTGAATAACCTGTGAGAGGGAAGAGACACACCTCCCCCTCCTCTGCAGACACAGACCATGAAGTGACTTCACTAAACCATTCCACTTTGATCCATGATCAGAGAAGTTTTTAAAAGGCAGAGTGGTTGTGTGCATGGAAACAGCAGGGAGGGAGCAACTCCGTATAACCCTTTGTAATGCAAGCCAGCACATGAATTTCTTGCACAAGCAACAAGACTTACCCCAGAGGAACAAAAATTTGGGAGTTCAAAATTACACAGAAAGGAAATATAACAGATTTTTTTAAATATTAAAAAAAATAAAAGGGTGGGGAGATGTTACGGGTTTTTTGTCACAGCATCATCATACCATACAACTTCATACATTTCTCTAGCCGTATGGCTATGGATAAGCTAAGAGGGAAGATGAGATATGGTGAGGCTTTTTCATTGCTGTGTACCTTGGAAATTTATTTTCAGTATCTGTTGACTTGGGCAAGATTTCAAAGAATGAATTAGATCCCAGCTTTACAAAGGATGCACTGGCACTGTTTAAATTGTTGCTCATTAATACTTTACTACACAGTTCTAGTTTTATTTCTTAACAATTTCTGTTTTGCCCTTATAGCAGTTGTATTTTGCCACCCTTCTTGGAAGAGGTAAGGATGAAATTAATCCAGTTATTCAATTACCACTTTCTGAAAAGATCATTTCATATATGGGGAGGAGTGGGAACAAATCAATCTCCTCATTGATTAATTGAAGGTGGGTTTTCTCATGCAGCACTTTTAGAGGGCAGAGAAGATCAGAAGGACCTTAGGGAAGTCAGCATCTTCATCATGTCAAAGCGCCTGCCCTCATACCCTGACAGAACTGAATTGTTAAGGAGCGAGATCCTGTTGATTTATATACTTTTTTTTTTAAAAAGTGTCAGTGCATCCTATCCTTTTATAAAAATTGTTGGTTAATACATTGAGATGAAATGTATACATTTTTCTCTTTTTGGGGAAAGACAAATACTTGACTGAAAAGACTTACAAACAGTTGTTCACAATTTTGGCTGAATTTCATCATTTAAAGAAAAAAACTGAATTTAGGCACATGTGCTCTGTCTATAGTCATAAAGTGAGATGAGCAATACAGAAGTGAAGTGACAACTCCTCTGGGATTTATTAATCTTTGAAAGACCAATATGAATTTCTCCTGTCATTATGTGAAAGAAAGCTAACATGGATTATCCCGACTCTCATAAAAGCTTCAGCAAATTTGTTCTTTTTTTTTTCTGATGAACAGGCACATTGTTATTTGGGCTCACATCTTCCCTTCTGTTTCATCTGTAAATTCTTATCTATTTCTAAAAAAATAGCCCAGATGTCTGAGAATATATTTCAAAGGACTCCATAGCGGTCATTTTGATGCAACACTCTGTTAATGAACACAATGGTTTGTCTGTGTAGTTTTAATTAACTTCTTATGAAATTGACCTATATTTTTATTCATAAATATCCATATTTGCAAAATATAGAAACCTAAATTCTATAAGTGAGTTTAACAGATAAGAAAACTTTATTTTTTGTACTGTTCTATAATTAGCCTTGACTGATACCATTTTTATGTTAGCCTTTTACAAATTATTAATGTGCCGTGGAAACAAGATGAAGAACTGTAGGCAAAGCAACTCATTGAGAAGGATTGACTGGTATTGTGAAACCAAGATTCATTTCAAGAACATTATTTTCAGCAGTGGTCAGACTGTGCTACACATAATCAATGTTCCCAGGAAAAATGTGGGATAAAAACCCTGCTGCAGTCATTGAGAGATTTGCTAAGTAATTCAAAGATGAGAAAAATTCTACTAGCAATTTTTACCCCCTGTTTTCTTTTTTCAAGAATTGGATTTTGTCACCCTGACCTAAAATCAAAATACTTATTGCTGTTTTTCTCTTAAGAAGTATGTTGAGCATGACTGTCAGAAGGGTTAGTCGGCATTACAGCAATGCAACTGAGGCAAAGAGAATTCAAATCTAAAAGTGTACAGTTCTGATACAAAAAGAACATTATTTACGAAATTAATCTAATCATGACTGGACAGGTATATTTCATATACTTAATCTGACAGATAACCAAACCAATTAGAAAGGTAAGAGAGCTGACACCTCTTGTTCATATGTTACTAAAGGATAGTTATTGATGGTTTTTTTTTTCTTATTTTATTGCTAACATACGCCAGAATTCTGTCATTAATGAAAATAATATTCTTAATAAACTGTATGGTAGTTCATTTCTAAAAGAAAGACCTTTCTATTCATTGTATGTGAAACTGAGAAATTAACATCAAAAAAATTAAATTCAGATGTTTGGGTACCCATGAATACATGTTAATATAAAATGATACTATTAAGCAGCCTTTTAGTTAATACATTATCTTAAGGTTTTGGCTTGTTTTGTTTTGCTTGCAAGACTTTTTCATAATTGAAAATATATTCAAAAACTTCTAGAAAAAGTATGTGTAGTGAAATTGAAAATGGAGTCACCAACCAACACTCACAAAGCCTTCACATAAATATTCATGATTTCCCAAAGAAGAGGCTTTCAATAACATTTCACAGATAATTGACAAGCATTTACCCACCTAAGACCAAACTTCTGAAGAGGAAATTGTCTTAAGTAGATAGCCTCCTCATGTTCTCAGCAGACCTTAAGCATGTGCTTTAAATTTAATCATATTTACAAGTGCTGGCCCGAGGGTGAATGTTTTCCGTTACTGTCAGCTGTAAGAAGAGAAGAACTTGTGGGGTTTTCCTATCTAATTTGTAGAACATCTAGCAAAAGACAACTGATAGTTCAATTCAGACTTTGGATATTAACGCAATGCAGCTTAAGATATATGGGATACCACTGCTTAGGACAAGCAAAAATTTAAAAAAACTTTAAAATCCATATAATTAATAATATAGCCTAAGATAAGTATCATAAGTCTCACAGCTGTATCTTTCCTCCTATCTGATAGCTAAAATGCAAAACAAATAGCCTCTCTAAAGTGAAAAATATACTGAAGACATGAATGGAATATGCAGAGTAAGAACTGACAAATACTGGTCAAAGCAAAAAGATTTTCCTGGAAGCTGATGACTGTCTGCAAATCAGAATGCCAAAAGATCTGCCCCAGTAACCTCCTCCAATCCTTATTTCCCTCAGGAAATGTCATGTTCCAGAGGATGTCCATCCTGGAGCCCGTTTGGGTTTGCGGTTTTCTTGATCTAAGATAAAAATTGTATATGAATATCTTTGATTGGAAATGGCAATGACACAAGGTCAGTCACTCAATATATGAAGTTTCCGGGTGGAAATGTTATCTGAGAATATGTCACTTTTCCTCAATTATCAAAAAAAAAGGAAAATTATTTCTTTCAAAGAGAATAAAGCAGAGGAAATCAGAGCTTTTATCAATGTTTAAGCATTTCCAGAATCATTCTGGTGAGATAAGGGGATGTATTGTTGATTTTACTTTGAAGAAAATGCAGTCAGAATTTGGACCATCTCCTCAACAAGTCTGGAACCCTGCTTCCACAAACAAAGCCTCTGAAAGTGAATATATTTATTTTTATATATATGTACGTATGAAAGACTCTATTTTGCAGAATAAAGGACACATTTCTGAATTAATTCCACTGTGTAGCTTGAGGTCAAAAATTCCTTCATAATTTCAAAAAATGATCAGTTGGCTACACGGACTTACTCTCCTTTTATCTTTCACAGCTTCCCCACAAACAGCTCTGAACGTGCCAGATCTTGGAAGCATGCTGAAATCTGGCTGCTGACAGTAAACTTAGATTACTCCTGACAGAAATATTCTGCTTGGGAACAAAATTGAATTCCGAATTTTGATTTTGATCCAGATTTGCCAGTGGAAGGAAATAATTTTTATATAAAGACAGCACTTTTGACACGCTGTTTTCACACGCCTTTATTTAAAAATAAAACAAAAACTACATTTAGTCTCAAGACATTGCTTTGAAATGAATGCCCAAAAGTTTTCACTTTGAAAATACAAATACATTATCCAGCCTTTTTTGCAGCCAAGTTTTAGTAAGTGATTCAACAATCTCCCCAAGTCTATAAGTTCCACATATCAACTAAAAATCACAAAACAATCAAACAGTATTTCAAATCTGAATTTCAAAAATGCCTATGGCATTTAAATAATAAAACCTTCAGAAAATACTAAGAAAGGGAAAAGAAGTGGAGGAAATATTGATAAAGACTTTCTCATGTTCTTATATTTCTCTTTTTTTTTGTTTTTTTTACAATGTTACATTTTTCCCACTAGAAACAAGTTAAAGTAGAATTCACCATATAAGAAAAGTGAGCTGACAAAAAGCCCTAAATTTTTTGAAAACACTGAAAAGTTTGATGAAAAAAACAAAGTATATAAAAGAGCTGTTAGTATCTCATCTAAGTACTGGTAGCTAGTAGACCTAACAAGTAATATTAGCAAAGATAATGTTGGCAAAAAAAGTATGTGTGAGCTTGAACATTTTAATAAATATATATTACATAGTAAAAATTACTATAAATTTTTAGTGCATTACAAAGCATTATATAAATGTTAATTATTATGTCTGCTTTAGTAATGTAGTCTCTTCTAAAGCTCACTCTTTCAAATATTTTATATTTTAAATAGAAAAATCATGCCAGACGATATATTAATATGCCTTATACATATAATAATAATATGTATTAATATATTAATTTAAGAAATGGAAAATAATCTCCCCTTACTGGCTATTATGTATAATTAGCTTCAGAGATTATTCTGTTTAAATAGCCTTGTCCTAGGATTTTATGGGTTTTTTGCCCTACTAAACCTAGATCATACGCTGAATGTAATTAAAATATAATGTACTTCAAACTGAGACCTAACAACAGGAATTTAGTCACTGACAATGCGGTATGGTGTTATCCTAACTGATGAGGCATTTTGGTTTAATTTTAAACGATCAGTACACAGGTGAAGCATGCTTTATGGGCAGTCCTGCAGAGGGAAAGCATCTCTCTTTTCCCAGAACACAAATAAAAGACATAAAATGCCATATAAACATTTTCCACTCCATCATGTTTCCCAGTAGGACCACTTTTGAGTGAGAAGTTCTGTCTTCTGGTCTTGTTTAATCTCCATGTTAATTTTTCCTGTAAAAAAGGGTTGCCTGCTGTATGTTGTGTACAGGTAGGATCTCTTCTTTCTGGTTCATATCAAGTTCACTAGTTCCTAGGTCTTTTCATATTTTTATGCCTCAGGCTCCCTCTTCTTCCAAATCATTCTTAAACAAAAGACTTTAAAAAAAAATCACTCTCTTTCTAGGTTATCTAGCCTGTTTTGATCCCGCTTAATTTTAAAACTTTAATTTAAGCAAATGTTTTGATAGGACTGTCTTGTCTAAGAGTATGTGTCTTGCTTATTATTTAGCTAAATAATAGGGTACTTGCCTCATAGTAATTACCTACCAGGTGACCTTGAATGTGAAAGATTGGACTTGATTACCTGTCCAGTAGACAAGACACAAAGCTTTAACAACACTGTGAGGACTCTACTGCCTTCCTCCTCTGCAGGCCACTGAGACACATTCTGACATGTATGAACAGAATTCAGTAGCTGTCAGATCTTCCTGCTTGAATCATGAATAGCACCAGCTGCATATGGCAAAAATATAATTTACAGCATTAGGCACCATTGGTGAAAAACCAATCTGAATTTTCTTTTGGCAGAGATTGATGATCCAGAAGCCACACAAACGCTGTTAAGCCCAGCATCTAAGTGAAGATGTCCTTCTACAATGATACAAGAACTACCTTGAATTGGAAAATAATTTGAAAGAAAAATGCATCTTTTTTGATCAGAATACCCAGGCAGACACCTAGGGATGGATCTCTAGACGAGTCAAATTATCTATGCAGTAATTGTCTAAGGAGAACCTCATCTGCTGATCTTCTTGATTCCTGCAAATCTTTTTGGCCTCTTTTTTTTTTTTTTTTTAATTAACATGTCCTAAACATGTTTATATATTGAAAAGTTACCAATTTATATTCATGTCAGATTGTATCTGAGTTCTGTCCCACAGTTCCCTAGAACCAAGATAAAAAAATATTTATACCTGCCAAAACATACCTTTTTATGTCCCCAGGTAAAAGCTGAGGTTGCAACAGAAACTTTCATGAAGAACAAGGCTGAAGCACTCATCCTGCACAGCAGGAAATAAACCAGCTCATGCATGAGACTTTCGTTCCACAGTCAGTAGGGATATGGGTATTTGCAAGTCTCTTTAAATAAAAGTATAAAGATTTCCTCAGGTGTGTGCTGGAGACAGAAGCTTTCACACAGATATTACTGTTCCATTCATATACTTATCACCTAAAAATGTCAAAATGGCTTTAAGGATTCTTACCACAATGATTATTTCAGCATCTTCTTACTGTTCAGGTATGAAATAGCTATATATTCTTTCATGGCAATCACTGAACTTTTAATAACAGTGACTACTCATTTTTTGTATTACCCTTTCTACTTTTTATTTTCCTGGCATGGTGTATTGCTACATCCTCCAGATTAACAGGAAAATATAGGAAATAAATCTGTAAGATACTAAATAATGAAATTTTTGTAAAATTAAGCCATATTCTGGAAGAATACAATTTGAAAAATACAAATACTACTGAAGAGTCTGAATGACAAGGAATACTAAGAATTTTAGCCACTCTTTAGTAAGCTCAGTGAATGTTTTACAGTAGTCTCACGGGATCTAAATTAAGCCTGAAGAGAACAAGTTATTAATTTTATTCTATCACTCAGGATGATTATTCATATTTCTGAATACTGGGCCTTTCCTACAGCACAAAACTAAAGGAAAGTGCACTATTAGGGACACAGAGAATGTATTCTATATTTTATTGGCAGGGCAAAGGATAGAGTGCTATTCTTCACCTTCTCCACTGAATCGGACTTCCTTTTTCCCTGTAGGTGAAATACAATATCCACTGTAAAAAAATCCAAGACTAATCTGATTTGGTAGTCCATCAGCATGAACAGTGAACCAGTCTTGACCTTCAAAGGCCCCACAGTGCCAATGGAGCAGAAGACTGATGAACCCCTGAAAACCCATGGATACCTTAATTCTTCAGTAACCCAGCTTTCTTTACAACCCCACCAGCTGCCTGCTCTTAGTGCAGTAGAGCATTGTGCACTCGGTGGCCTGGAGCTGATGGCCATGGTTCACAGGACACCTAGCACAGGATTCCTGCTAGAACACAGTCTGGGATTTTGGGCACTGCCTTGGAGATGAAAGTTTAATATGGATGGGAGCCCTTTAAGAAAAACAACTGACCCTGGATCTCTCACATTCTTACAATATAAGGCCAAAAAAAAAGAGAAAATCCTGACCACAAGTCCTGCATTGCAGTCTGAAAATAACTAGATTGGAAAACTCAAAGCATGTCACTTCATATTTGTGGAATGGGAACACTCTGTTGATATAATCAAGGACTTAATTTTTTTCCTTCTTTGTGTCACTATAATCAATCTCAAGAGAATTCTCTGTGAAACCTTCCTGTGAACACACGCCTGTTCCAAGTGACATTTCTCTGGACAGAGAACAGAGAGGCACCCCAGTGACCCTCTGTTCCTTGGGACTCAGAACACCCACACTTCAGCAGGAAGGGACGTGACCTCCCTCAGGAAAACCTCATCTGTGTTTTCAAGGCAAACAGGAGCTGCACTACATTTTGTCTGAAGCATCTGTAAGCATGCATTAAGAATGCCTTCCAGAGCAAATCCAACTGGCTGGAGAGCTGAGAGACAGATCCAGAGGCAACTCTGAGTTTAGAGAGAAGCCAGACCTGCAGACTAACCAATAGTGCAGCACCTCATTAAGCACCTAGGCAAACACTAAAAACCAAGGCACTCTTGGAGTCTTAGCAACACTAAAGTTAGCGTTGATCAGATTTAAAACTTCCTTGCCTAAATCTGATATAAATTTCTTGTGATTCCTCTTATAAACATCCATCCAAGTCCACAAGGTTATCCAGGAATTCTGTTGCAGAGCCAGAAACTAAATCCCAAACTCTGAAAAAAACCCAAGTTATGTAAACATTGGATGCTTTAGTTGGAAAACTGAACACATTT
The DNA here is from genome assembly GCA_013397845.1 of Melanocharis versteri. Taxonomy (NCBI): domain Eukaryota; kingdom Metazoa; phylum Chordata; class Aves; order Passeriformes; family Melanocharitidae; genus Melanocharis; species Melanocharis versteri. The sequence goes on along the minus strand of VZTG01001883.1, from coordinate 1,742,489 downwards.
TTCAGTCTATCCTGCTGGCAAAAATGATTGTTAAAGGCTTTCAGGGATGCAGATGGCTGTGCACCATGTGTGTTGAGAAAGAGCACATCTTTTGCTGACCCAAACATTTCTGTCAACTGAAAATCTTTCTTTTAAGCCAAATTAAATGCTACTTACCATGTTTTATGATTTTAGCTAATTTTAAAACTCAAAAATGTAATTTCAAAATGCCAAAAGATTTTGCTTGAAGCTATACCCACAAACACTCTTATTTTCTGAAAACTGCTTCTCATCAATTTGGTGTTCCCCAAAGAATTATTTTGTGAGTCCAAAGATAGCTTCTTACCCACTGAACTATTCTTCTTCGCTAATAAGTTTCTGATAATAGAGTTATTCTCCCCCAAAAAAGTTCAACTGTGCTCCCACTGCAAATATTGGCCTCAAAGGCCTTTTAACTTTTAAATTAGATGCTTTTTCAAATGAAAAGAAAATCACTCTTTAGTGTATTTGAAATTTTCTCAAGGAAGCCTTATATTAATTAAGAAGAAAAAGTTCTTTTCTTTTTTTCAATCAAACCTAATTATAGTGTCTGAAAGTACAGTTTCTTTGAACTCTTTTTTCACAGAGGAAGGGAGGAGGAAATCCTCAGTACTTTCTTCATGTGAAAACAAGTTTTGATCTAATCACATTTGGTTAACCAATTTTAGTGGAGTTTGTGCTTTTTACATGTTCCTAAGAGGTATAGAATAAAAATATTTGAGTAGCAGGGGAATTATAGTAGTATTTATGAATCTTAAAAAAACATAAAATACTGCATTCAAATGAGGACTCTGAGGTTCCTGTTATTCTAGGAAACCTCCTTGATCTTGTTATCGAGGGGATAATCTCAAAGGAAAAGTGTTTAGTCTTATCTGAAACTTCTGGACCAAGTCAGAATTCAAGGGTGATTAGAGGCTTCTTCTGCTGATACTTCGCTGTATGTATAATTGACACTATGTTATCATGGCTCACAGCTCTGCACAGAAAATGAAAAAGTAAAAAGGAGAATTCAAAGGGCAACATCTATCATGCTGGTTGTGCTTTGGCAGAATCTACTGCTCACCGCTGTAGAACAAGCAGCAGACTCAGAGAATTGCTGCAGCACCAGGTGGTACTTGAAGATGAGGTGTTTTATGATCATTCAACCAACTGGTTTCCCTATACTCATCTCAAGCAATATCCCTTGTCAATACTGACCTCTGCCCCTGCTAAATATCCCACCTAACATCTTCCAAGACCCTGTTTAGTGATGCAGCACTGTCTTTAGCCCCATCAGGAATATTCTCACGAAACGCCACTAGGTCAAAGAGCAACATATGGCTCTCCCAGGGAGCCACCGTGGGTTTATAATAATGCCTGCACTTTGTATCCGTTAAGTTATGAATGTGGGCTATTACCGAGAGCCCTGTCCCCACCACAGACCTCCAAATGAGGCCACTCTCTGTTAAAATCTGAGAGGAGTTGAACAAAATAAGCTGCCAAGTCTGAAACATGCTGGTGGAGGAGGGATGGCCTGGGGCAGAGAGAAGCCTGAACTGGTGTAAACTGGTGGGATCTTTTAGCTCCTGTATCTGAGCTGCTAGAATCTGAGCTCAGCCCAGGGCAGCAGTTTGTGGCCCCAGAATGACAACACTTCCAGTCCAGACAAGAAGGAAAAGAGGTGTGCAAAGGGCTTAAGAAGGGCTGCACCTGCCAACTGCGAGGCTACTCCTCTGAGCTGCAGGTATGAGTTCAGTGGGACCCAGAGAGAGACATTCACTCGTGTCAGGTGAACAACTGAACAGCCTCCAAATTATGGACTTGAGTTACTAATGAACTTGAAAATTAACATATTCCAAGTTTAGAAGAAAATGTCACATTTTGAGTTGTAAATTCCCCACATGAATGCTTTCAGTGACTCTTCCTGCTGAAAGGGAGCAGTTACCTCACCTTTGCCTGAGTTTCCTCATCTGTGTAACAAGGTTAATGATTCTCAGAAGTACATCCCACAACAACTTGGCAATGCTCTTTTAAAATAGCACAATGCTGAAAAATGCTAATTATAATAATTCTCATGACCATGCCCACCCCAGCTAATTATCACACTGCAGAAAAGAAAGTGCTTGTATTGCAATAACAACACAATTTATTTATGAAGGGATTGTTTTCTGTATACGTCTCAATCTTCTCCAAAGATAAAAATTCAGTGAGCTGAAGTTATTTTGTATTTATCCAGTTTTGATTTTAATGAACAAGAATGCCATATGTCCATGAAATTTTTAAAACCAAAAGATGAATTAGATTAATCCACTTCACAGCCCTTCATGCTGTGGCAAGAAGTATTGTGCAGCCTTTTAGGTAAATAATGTTTAATTTAATTTCATTATTTAGCTATATAGTGCATTCATTTCAGCTCAAGAGAGAGAGGGATTAAAATGCAGAGGCTGGGAATCCTGATATCACTATGCAAATTTTCAACATATTCTTAAGCAATCGGATTAAAAATCATATAAACTACCATAATTTTCCCGAAAAGTCTGAATTTATTCCAACTGATAAGTGTCAAAGATGATCTTCCAACATATATGTAGTTCCTTCTTTAGTGCTGTCACACTCCTGTCTTAGAGAGCCATGACACTAAGCTAATAAAACAGCTTTTATAAGTTCAGAGGAATTGTGAGCAGATTCAGTTGCTGATAGGAAGCATAAAACTCTAGGTGGGGGGAGGATTGCACTGGCTGGGCTGTGGGCAGACCCTGTGGCTGGAATAGCAGAGAACACAGAAGGTGAGAGCGGTTCTAGTCCATTAAACACATCAGGAGCATGAAGGTTAAAACACTTTGATGTGCCTTAAGCTACATTTGCTAGTAGAAAACGTGGGCCTACAAACGAGCAAATGAGGGAAGTGTGACAGGTGCTGGAAGGCCACCTGCAGTAAAGATGCCAAAGGGCCAATACGGCGCTTGCCAGCCCAGTGTCTCACTGCCCCGTGTCCCACTGCCCAGTGTCCCGCTGCCCGGTGTCCCACTGCCCAGTGTCCCACTGCCCCGTGTCCCGCTGCCCGATGTCCCACTGCTCAATGTCCCACTGCCCAGTGTCCCGCTGCCCGGTGTCCCGCTGCCCCGTGTCCCACC
>VZTG01001883.1:1666714-1739204 GCA_013397845.1 Melanocharis versteri | reverse complement strand
GTGTCCCACTGTCCCATGTCCCGCTGCCCCATGTCCCACTGCCCCGTGTCCCAGTGTCCCATGTCCCGCTGCCCCATGTCCCGCTGCCCTGTGTCCCACTGTCCCATGTCCCGCTGCCCCGTGTCCCGCTGCCCTGTGTCCCACTGTCCCATGTCCCACTGCCCCATGTCCCACTGTCCCAGGTCCCGCTGCTCCATGTCCCACTGTCCCATGTCCCACTGCCCGATGTCCCTCTGCCCGGTGCAGCTGAGGTGCTCACACCGCGGGCCCTGAGCAGCAGCACTGGCTGCCGCTCTCAGTGCCTCGGCCACAAACGGGAAGAGCCAATGCGAGCACTCAGGACGAAGCTGATCTAGAAAAGCTGTTTCAGTGAGTGGGTTATAAAATGCCTGGGGTCTCACAGGCAGGCTGGACTGCGAGGAAGATGGAAAAACAAGGCTTCCACTGTGCCTTCTGTCTTCTGCCTCAGTCCAGCCCTTTGCTTCCATAAGCAAAATATCCACTCATTAAATCCTAATTAGAATTAAACTCTTTAACTCCATATTCACTATCCTGACTCTCCATCTACCCAGGTTCTCATGTTGCTTTCAACCCTTATGGATTCTACTCTCATCTCCATTTTCTCCCCAACAAGGTGAGAGACCCCAAAGGCTTTGTTGCCTCTCTTAAGAGTGACCTTTCTCTCTCAGAACACTTCTAACAGTTTTCTCACATTCTGGTATTTTTAGATGGCAAGCCAGAAGTTTCACTGCACAAGAAAAGAAAGCAATTTACAGCTTCATGTAGAAACATAGCCACTTCTAGTTCATTTGTTTTTCATCTTGATTATCAACACGTTTGTCATCTCTCTGTAATTTATTCATTATCTTTAGTAGAGGGATGTGAAAGGGAGGGGTGGGAGTGAAGAAGGAGATAAGTGTAGTTGTCAAAATGGGAAACAGATGCTCTAACAATGACTGGAGACAATTAATGTTCTTAATAGGTATCAACAGGCAAGGTCCATGGATTGCTTCAAATTTTTGCAGCAAACAGTCTTCTGGAAAATGCAAATACAGAGGCTTTATTTTCCAGGCACGTGAGAGCATGTCTTGTTTGTAATGAGCTGTCTTAAGGAACTTCACATTGCTTCTTGAAAGTGTGGCTGTTCTGATCATTGCTGACCTAAATAATAACAGCGCTGAAGGAGGGAGCTGGGCACCTGGTGCCAGAGCTAACGAACCTGTCACTGCTCCCTCCCTCTGCTTCAGACACAGCATGCAAAGCACAGCATTTAGCACATGTTTAACCTTGACTTGCTCAAAGTCAGGAGCCCGAAAGTGTGCACCTAAAGCAAGTGCATACTTTGTGATTGCCAGGGTAGGCAATGCATCTGGCAAAGGTCTCTGCTGCACTGGGGTCTGGCATTTCTCGCTGAGGAATGACCCCACTGTTACAGCCCTTAAGGGAAGGCCTCTCATCTAGTCTCCCATCCAGTATCAAAATAAAGAAAAATGTTAGTACAGCCAAGGCCTTAGGATCAGGCTTTAATCTGTATCACTCTAGGAAATACTGCTACAAAAGCTAATTGTAATAAATAAATATTATTTGACAGAAAAAAATCGGTAATGAATAGATGTGATCGGATTACTAACATTTGTAATAATAGTTTATTGTTCCATGCCGTATGTAGATTTCATCTTCTGTCTCTGCACTCTGTCAATTTAATTTTCTCTTCTGCTGTTTTTATCTAAAATGATCAAACACCTACCATGCCCTAGAAAGTACACCAATTAAGAGCTACATTTAAATCTGCATGAATAGGCCTGTCACAAAGTTAATTGGAATAAACACATATTTGATATTATATTGCTTGAATTCTGCTCCAAGCCTGACCATTGCCCATTACAAGCTTCCTTTTTAATAATTTATATTCTTCTTTTTCTCACTTTTCCTGCATTTGTTTCATTACTGATTGAGTAATGACAGCAAACACCAACCTTAGAGGTTTTTCCTCTTCTTCCAGCCCCTTCTTCCCAGCAGCCTCTCTCCCCAGCTGGGCAGAAAGGGCAAGGCTGCACACAGGGCAGCTGCTGATTCAGGTGTCCTCCTGAGCACCCCCTCAGCTGTGGGAAAGGATTCCTTCACCAGGCACCACACTGGGCTTTCAGATTTAAAAAACACCAATGAGCCTCTCCAAAGGCCTATTATACATAATATATGGCAATGAGTTCTACATTAGATATAGAATCATACAGTTTTACAAGCTATGAAAAACAGAAAGCTTTTTTTTCTGTTTGCCTCATTCCTGCTGCCATGTCTATTATAAAAAAGTGTTTACTTAGTGACAGTCAGCAAATGCTCTAATTTTCTTTCCAGGGCAATGACTTCAGCTAGGCATCAGCACTACAAAAATAAAAGACAGCGAGTATGGCAGTCTGTGGTCACTATTTCATAAAATCTGGAGAGATTTACAGCCAATTGGTAAGATAAATTGATGGCTGTAGCAACAGGAGCACTAAAGTTTGATCAGCATATAAATCAAACACTGTTTGAGAAAAGCACAGCAAAACAGAAATCCTTGTCATTCTACTGTCACTGGGATCAGGGTCTTGGGGTTTTCTAAGGTGACAAGATGTAACTAATCTAAAAGGAGCTAGAATGCTGATTTCCCTCTCTAGCTTCTTATCTTCTGGAATGAATCAGCTATCCAAATGCATGGCTGATTAAACTGCACTGCTATCACTAGACCTATATCAGGAGCAAATTTCATTCAAGGGATGTATTATTCATCTAAATACTGGGATATGACATTAAACATGCAAATGTGACTGAAGAATTTTTACAGGGAAGACATTTGGGAAAGAGTTTAGTTTTTGCCAGTCATCATAATTATGTGGCATCCATGCATGGTACACAATATGAAATCAGTGTGAAAAAATCCACCTCACTGTTTATAAAGGACATGGCAGCTCCTCTTCATGCATGCAATGTGTATTTCTTCTCTAACAGTAGTTCAAGCATCGAGGTAATCTATTTTTCATTTCAGCACAGACACATTTATTAGCAGAGTTAATAAGACAGTCTTTCTCAGAACATATTGTCTGTTGTCAAGATCTAAGGATTAACATTGTATTGCATGTCTGAATAGAATTACTTTCCCATAAGAGTTGCTATACCAAGTTAGTTACATGGTCCAGTGGGTCTGGTACCCTGCCAGATGGCAATAAATAAATGACAAATAAATAAAATTTCAAAGAAAAGTTTAATTCTCGTACACCAACTCACTCCAACATACATTTTGTACCTTGATAATTGTTGCAGTACAGCACAGGGGAGGAAACAATTCCTTCTGACCTCTGCGGACAATTAGTTAATGCCCTAAAACCTGGCATTTGATTAGGGTTATCTGCCAGGCATAGCCACAAACACCATTATCAGAGATTCTTTCAGGATTTCAACAGCCTTATCACGTCTCTGATTATGATAAGGAACAGTAAAGTATTCAGAAACCTCTGCGGTAATCCAGATGAATTAGATTTCAGTAATAAGAGCTTGATAAAGGAACATGTTCTCCGAGCCCAAATCACTCATAAATATGTAGACTCTAATAACTAATTATCTTAGATTTTCAGGAGATTATTTTTCTGGGAATCTGTCAACAGCAATTTTATTTTAGATGTGGTCCTAACTTCTCAGACACAGTTAGTTCATAGTTTCCAGACGTTCGGTAAATGCCTGGAGGAAGGTCTTTTTTATGTGATGTGTCTACCTCACTCTGAACTAATTAATTGTTACAAACATGGAAAATATCTATTTTGCTATGGTGTTGAACTTTTCAGATCTTTTCATTTGAGAGATTAGAAACAATCCAATTAAACTTCTTACCACCTGGCCCCTTCACATCAGTTTTTGCAGTGGAATTATACAAAATTATAATTTGCAATTTGAAAATAAAAGTGGAAAATAGTTATTCAACAGTGACCTAGATGGACCCTTAATTAGTGACCTGTGCTTGCCTAAAACACAACTGATTTGGTTTTTGCTGGGCTTCTGTTCCTAAAATTGGCAGGTACTGTGGGCTCTCCTGGAAAGGCCTTAGGAGAGAGGGAAGCAAGGAGGATTGGGTTTTTTACCCGGCAGCATCCCCTACTGTTGCTTTTAAAAATGGTAATAATTCACTTCCAAGGCGCCTCCTGGCCGCCCCAGGCAGGAGGGCAGAGCAGCTCCCAGGGCTCCAGAGCAGACCTGGAGGGGCACGAGTGAGGAAATGGAAAGACTTAGTGTTCCCACGGGACTCACAGGTGACTCTTTAAGGGAGAGCTATTGCTCCAAAAATTCAAAATAGTGTATATTTCAGTACCATAAAAATATCAATGACTGGAGTAGCAATTTTCAAAGGAGCCTTGACCACAAGAGACACTTGCTAATTTAAAACAGACTGTCTTGAGCTGTTGTGGTTTCTCCTAGTGAGCCCTATTCCCTCACAGAACATATGCCCATGTTTCTCTCAGTTATGTGACAGCTGTCAGCCCCAAACTGGCTTCCAGGTGTTCATAGAAAAAATGAGTCTTTGAGTGTACTTGGGATTTTTTTGTTTTGTTCTGTCTTGCAAATACCTGTATGCCTACTCATAAATTTGGAACATTTCTAGATGCCATAATACTGAAATGTACACTCATGAAATCCTTTTTTCCCAAAGGGAACCTGTAAGCACTACTTTCAATTTGCATTTCTAGTGGTATTGAATTTTTTCTTTATGTATGAACAAAAGTTTGCAAAATATATACGCAGGTAGAGGAAGGAATCTGAATATACATCTACTGATTTCTCTGCATCTTGCTTTCTTTATCTATTAAATTGGGTTAACAGTACTTCTGCACTTCCCAGGAGTGCTGTGAAAGCTTACTCATTAAAGTTTGTATAGTATTTTGAGGTCCTTGATGGCAGATGCTACACAAGTGCAGAAACACATCACTTGATAGATACAAATGGCAATTTACTTACAGCCTCAACAGTGTTCAGTAGGGGAGTAACTGAAGGATATCAAATGCTGCAGGCTCAAATGAAAACGAGCTCATCAAAATAAGCGATTTACCAGAGGCTTCCAAGCACCCTGCTTCCTACAGATGAGATGAAGAGTTCATCCCCTTCTCTGCTTGACAACAGAGAATAAACCATAGCACTGCACATCACTAACAGTGGTTGTAGCATTATTCTCTGTTGGAGAATTTCACTTTATCGTAAAGCCCCATTAACTGATGAATCGAGGTCAGAATGGTTCATGTTATCACTGTGAGTACAGAAAAAAACTTGGACCAAACATGGAAACCCAACCGACTTTCATCACGAAAAAAGGCTCAGGGATAGAGGGATAGTGGTGCCTGTGAGTATTGTCTTATAAGAGTGTCTTTTTTTCACCCTTTTCGGTAGTCTAATCAAAGAAAAAGCTTGTGGAGAAAAAAAGAAATAAAACGCACACACCCCCCCAACTTTTAAATATGGGGAAAGGATCCACTTGTGTTTCTGTGTGATCTACAGAAGGAAAGATTTCTGCATCTTCAGTACTATAAAGAGCACCCAATCTGAACACTTCTTTAATTTTGAGGGGTTATACTTACATAGTTACATGACTCCTTCTGCAGAAAACCTAACTCCTTAGAGGAGCAAATTCTCTAGCAGATTCATGAGTCCTCAGCGCTCCTCAATTTCTCGAATTAAAAACTTTTTTATGAGATAAGACTTTCTGATTCCATCAAATCTCTTCAGAATTTCTGTACTTACGAACTTGACACCTAGTCTGCACAAATTGACCCAATTTGCCTTTTGAACAAAAGTCTGATAATAAAATTTCTAACACTCACTTCAGCTGGACTAGAACTAATTCAGTCACATCTGACCTTGTGACAGAGCAGGTATCTTACTTCTCAACCCACGGAGTAGTTCTATCTATGCAACTAGAAAAGAAGAGGGGAAAGAATTTTAAACCAGAACAGAACATAGAAATTTCATAGTCAGTTTTTCTTTTACTCAGAACCATCTAGTCCAACTCCAGTACAGCCTTGTAACCCCAGCCATGTTCTGCAGCTTGAATCCCTCTTAATCCTGAGCACCACCATAGCTACCCAAGAGGGAAATACTACTGCACAGCTTAAATAAGGGTGCTGATCTCAAAGCCCAATCCAAAATCCTTTTGAATCTGTGGCAGCTTTTTAAATACTTTTGAACCAGAACTTGAGCTTTTAAGCAATTTGATACACTGATGGAGTTTCAGATGCCAAACTGGCAGATAAGAGGTGCAGCTTATTTCCTAAGCACCTTCTACTCCTATTGATTTCTCAGATCAGGCTGAATGAAAGCTTTTAGTATGTTTCTTACCCAAAATGCAAACTGTCTTAATGATGTTATTCCCACAAAGTCAGCATAAATGATTTGTAGACAAAAGAAAGTAATCTTGAAAACTGAGGAGGAAGATAGCATTCACTTTCACTTTAGAGTCTGTTGTTAATTTTTTTAACTTTTCACAATTCATGATCAAGCAACGTATTCCTTTCTAGTCCCTTCTTTAAATGAGAGTAATTATTTTCATTATTAATCAAAAGGTTTTCTTCTAATTAAAAGTAATTTTACGGCATTCACCAGTGGCATTATTCTAGTCAATAAACTAATTATGGTTGTGACAAATGAAGGAAAAGCCATTCAACTGATCTAAAGACTGTGATTTTAAAAACATTAAGTATGCAATTTTCACATTTCTTGAAAAAGCAAACTAAATCTTACACACACTTTTAGTCACTGTTTAGATTGTACAGGAAAAAAATACTGAATTGAGCATATTGCCTCTGGAAATTTCTAGCTGCACTACCTACATTCACTTGGTGTATCCTTGTGATGTCATTTCGGTTGGAGCAGAAGAAGAGGAGCATTGAACCTCCCCTTCTTACTTCTCTGCTGAAATTTCATGCCAGTTGAAATGAAATCATTCCAAATAATGAAACTGGCATCTTTTTGCTTACAAAATAACATAAAAGATAAATTTCAAATGCTATAAAGATTTCCTTGATTTCCCCCTTAAAAATGCTACTATCATCATTACAGCAATGAAAAATGTTTTTCACAGCTTGGCAATAGGCTAAGAATGTTACGTTAACTCTACATTACAAATAAAAAATTTGAGAACTAGCATAGTGTGGCGTTTTTCTAAAAACTAGATATAAAGTCACTAGCCAAGTCAGACTGCAGTTCAAAGGCAGGGGCTCTACCTGCAACTTATTAGTTCTCTTGTTTTTTGTGCACTTTAAAGACACCTTTTTGAAACAAGCTGAATATATGAGCAGAGCTAGACATTACATAAAAACTTGTGATTTTCCTCAGCAGAAATGTCCCAGCTGCCCAGGCATAGACTTGTAGTCTACTGCAATGTAGAGCAGAACTGGCTTATTGATGGGTTCATCGAATCACAGAACCAAAGAATGGCTTGGGTTAGAAAGAACTTCAAGATCATCTAGTTGCAAGTCCTCTGCCAAGGGGAGGGACATCTTTTGCTAGACCACATTGCTCAGAGTTCCATTCAAACTGGCCTTGAAATGCAAACTGGGGGGGAAGGGGGAGGATGTTTTTGCTTGGTTGATTTTGGTTTTAGTATTGCAGTGCAAATGTTGGCATAGCCCATAACTCCTTCTCCTTCGTGGTGGTTCCTCTTGTTTGAAGCCACTGTGACAAGGTTACAAGTGTTAACACAATCACATCCTCAAACTTGGGGACTTCAGAAGTGTTTTGAAAAGGGATGTGGTGAAACAAGAGAAGGAAAAATATTTAGTCTGGATTCTGAAAACCAATAACAAAAAACTTCATCATCATAATCCAAAGTATTCCAGCCATGCCACTAATACTTCTGCCTTCCTTTTTGATAGCTTGCCTCCCTCATGTCCACCTGAAAATCTTCCAAAATCAAGCTGCACTGGAAGGTATTTTAAGGTCATTTATACAATCAAACTCTGTCAGATAACAGTAATAATACATTAAATAATTGTTAACACTCAATATCCATTTGATAATTTTTGCATCAAAGCATAAATTTTGCACTTACTGTTGGGGCTTTCTGATAAAAGATTTATCATTCCATTTGGAATCAACCATTCAGCAAAGGGGACTGGGTGCTAAGGTTGCTAAAAGTTCAGGAAATTTGCTAGGTAACAAGCATTTCTGAAAATCTTTTGGGGTTTGTAGCACACTCTTTGACCTACTTATTGACTCTTGGCAGCTACATGAAGTTTTGGATTGGAGAGGAAACTAGAACACTTGAAGAAGACGCTGCCATTACTGTATTAAAAATGCAAAACAAAAGCTAAGTTTTACTGTGCCAGGCATCTCTTCCATTTTCTGGATTATGTACAGGACTAGTTTGGATGACAAGCTGGAGAAAAACAGATTGAGATCTAATTTACTTTCACCATTATGAGTAAAACTGCAATGAGGATCAGACTCCCTGGTTTTCACACAAGAAAAGAACAAGTTAAAGACAAAGTTAAATTTTGGGCATCACTGGGCCTTCTTCACAGCCACAGAGGGATGCCATCTGCAGCTGCTAAGAGGCTGGCCCTCAGCTCTCAGGGCAGACAACAACAGCAATAATCATGTTTACCTGGATGCTCCAGAAAATGGGGAGTAAAATACTTGTTTCTTTTCTCAGTCCACTTTCCTCCATTGCATTTGTCTTTCGTGCTCTACAGATTAATCCTTTCAAACATTTCTCCTATGCCCATTGAACTTTTAGCAGTGACCACAGTGACTTTTCTGAAGCTGTTCATCACTGCTCACAATTTTCCCTTACATGGACCACTGTCTGCAATCTCAGGCTGGATTACTGGCCTTATTTACGAGGTAATGGCATACAACGCGGCCTTTGATATTAAGCAATTCCCTTGGAATGCCGTCAGTGAATGTCTTTCTCCATATTTACTGAGTTTCTTCTTTTCCTGCTACCTTCAAGCCACAGCTCAATTCTGACCCTTTCTGTACCTCATCTCTCATCTGTTTTTCTGCTCCTTACCACTGTTTGCTCCACCTGTTAATCCTTAGACTCTTCTTACCCACAATCTTTCACATTTCGCTTTTTATACAACCTCCCAGACTTTTGACAAAAACCTGTCCTCTCTGTTCTCAGTAGTTACAACTTTAAATCCTGTCTAATCTAGTTCCCACTGACACAGCAGATCTCATCTTTGTCCTGACACAGTTGCCAGTCCTCTCCCTGTTGTGTCTCAATTTTCTCTCTGTTGACTTCAGGGGGGAAGTGCAGGGACCTCACATGCAGAGAAAGAAGATTAACTGGGATTTACATGTCTAAGTTCAGACATGCTTGTCAAAATACCCAGTCAGTTGAGACTCAACTTTGGAGGAAAACAAATTCCTTGAGTGCCTCTGAATTAAACTGTGGGGCTTCCCAAGAGTTACAAGCTTTATGCCACTCAGATGAGTGGGTTTGCCACTAACTACGGGAAGATTCACATATGGGATATTTCTTTTGCCTTTCCTGCTCAAGCAACTTTGATCTAGTTGACTGAGAAGCAGCTGACCAGATCACAAATTCCAGGTTGTAAGGATTCATTTTAAATAAATACTAGTTTCTCATTTTTATGTTTCTTTTGCGGAGGGTCATTTGTTTGTTTTTAATAAAACCAGCAGGTGGAATAAATAGAATAAATTTTGTCTACTATCTCAAAGAATACAAAGCTACATCTCCAAACCCTCAGAGGCTGCTCTAACAGAATTTGTCTGTCATGAAGACATGAATTCTCACCATCAGCAGTCGATCCGCAGTATAATTTAGGAAAGGATGAAAACCTTGTCTGGACAAAGGCTGAGAAAGCAAGGATAGAGGTTGTTTTGAATAACGGTCCTTTTTGCAGTGCAGCCCCACACATGTTTAGAGCATCCAGCAGAGCAAGGCAGCCCCTTTTGCTACAGAGATAAAATGAAAGTGTTGGAGGAAAAGTGAGAAATACTCCATAGCTATGGCTCTACTTGTACAATGCCAGTCTGTCTTTAAGTTATTTTATGTATATATTGCCCAGTTCCCTGACCATCTTTGTAAATGAGAATTCCTACAGGCATCAAAGTGAACATGGAACAGAGAAGGCTGTAATGGCAGTCTTTTCTGATGGTTTGAACTACTCTATGAAAGTGCAGATGAGCAAATGAATGCACAGAGAGTATTTGTGAACAAAAAAACCCAGATAATTAAGCCAGCTTTATGGAGAAATGCAAACTAATAAGAGCAAGGACTGGGGTGAAATGGCAAAAGCAAATTAGGGTGGAAGGTTAAGAAAAGAAGCTTAAGCTCACACTTGACTATGGCCAGATGGGCGTGAAGAAATGACACAATCTGAAAGACAGCACAGTGAAAATGTCCTGGCTGCTCAGGAGCATCAGTTTTTGTATCACACTCCCACCCAGAGGCTTCACATGAATATCAGGGTCCCATTGTGCTACATAATGCACAAACACGGCAAAAGTCCAAAGTCATAATCACAGGAATAAGCAGAGAAAAAGCATCAGCACTGCAACATGTAGGAGGCAGAGCTTGGATGCACAGGGAGCAAAGTGAAAAGGTTTCATGCCAGAATGACTCTGGGTTTGCTACAAAGGATCATGAACCTCTCAACGAACTTGCAGCCCAGTGAGTTCCATGTACTTCCAGGTGCTGTAATGAATGTTTCACAGAGAGATAATTAACCCTCCTCACCCGAAAGCTCTGCAGTGCTAATGCTTTTCAGCACAATCTGTCCATGACACCATGGTAGAGTGCAGCGCCAGCTTTATTATTTCAGTTTGTTCTGCTCCTTTTTACTGCTACTGTACTCTAAGGTTAATTGTACTCCCTGTGCTGATGCACAGTAGTATCTATACATAGACCTCACTGTATGGATTCTTTCTTTCCTTTTTTCTTTTTTCTCCCTTTTTAATCAATAAGAAGTTAAAACGCCATGCAGCTTTCTCAATAAAATGCCAGGAGTCACACAGTGAAGAGGGAAAGGGCAAGAGTAAAGGAGCAAACCCTTGACCCTCTCTGACTCAGCCCACTCTACTCTTAGGCTAGAAGAGGATTCGAAGTAGATGAAAGAAAAGACACAGGATCATCCAAATGCAAGCCTTTTCCTTGTGAAAGGTGTATAGTAAATGACAGCAAATAGCATGGCCCCAGTTTCTGTATCTCAGTCTGCTTCCAGACCAAAGTCCAAGATCCAGCTAAATGCCTACACCATTCTTTCTTCAGACTACTAAGTTCATGCTCACTTCAGAGCTATTCGGGAGACCAGTGGGAGTCTCATCAGGGATTTGGAGATCTATCCTTTTTGGGATGGGCTTCAACCAAAGTGACTACATCCATACCAGCAGTAGCACACAGATCTGATCTTTCTCTGCCCCAACCAATCTTGTAACCAGCCATATATAGTGAAGCAGAAAGAAAAAGACAAGTTCCTTGTAAATCTCTTCCTATTTCAATAGCTAAGCGAAACCCCAGTTTTGGATTTAAAGTGAAGGCTCAGGTTCACCACATGCTAATATAAGTATTCTGCTGGTTCAGCTATCTTCTCACATTGGACTCATGAATGGACTCATGATCACAGTATGAGATAAAGAGAACCAATGGTGTCTCTCAAGATTCAGGACCATCGGAGGGACTGAATCCTGAAGTCACCACGTCCACAGCACTCCACATTCAGTTGAGGGGAGGACAAATGTATGTCTTTTATCATCTTGTTAAATGAGAGGAGCTCTGTCTTGAACAGCAGCCTGGCCCCATGGCTGCTCACAGTACTTGTTCTGCATGGGGTCACCATGCCTCAGACATGACATCCTACAAATCTGCAGCTCCAGCAGGTGTTGTGCAGTCAGTCTCCAATCTTCTGTAGATCAGTTTCTCAGGGGTCCACAAACAAGCACAAAGACAACCAAGTTCATATGCTAGAGTGCAAGTTCAAAAATGTAAAGATTATGATAGATGCACTTCAGCACTGAGACCACTTAGCCAATTAGGGCAAAATTATCTTTCTCTTATTAGGTGCACTGCAAGAAATTTTATCCCAGTCTCTAATAAAACTGTCATTAGAATATGATGAAAGCCAAGTGTACTGTCAGATCATTCCACACTGATGTCTGTTTCAGTATGTTTCCAAAATAACCATTTAACACTGCTCACTCTTAGCAAGTATCTTTGAGTTACATTTTAGCTTCATTTTGTGAGTGAAAAGATTGCAATTTAACAGGGATCCATAACATACTCATGGTGGTAAGCAGTGAAGAGTTAAATCAGATTATTAATTTCATGCTGAAATCAACCTATGCTGAAAGTAAACAACTACCTTTGCTCTCTTTTGGATGATCTTGCTTCTTCCCTTGCTTTGGAACAGTTAATACTTAACTTGAACAAATCTCTGCTTGTTTGGAAGTTTAGATTTGAGGAACAGACCAAGACAGATGGTTTCTTTTTCTGTAAGCTATTGATTAATGGATTGTACTAAATGGTGTGACATGCCCTTTAAATGGAATTTACAAGTAATATATTGTATGGCAACTGCATTATTAATGATTTTGATACCTGGTATTTGTGTCTTCCTACTCTGAATTCTTCTTATTTATCCTGGTGAAGGTACAGGGCAAAATCTGGTTTCCTCCTGCTTGCTGGCCTTTGTTCTCACAATCATATATATTCCTAGGTTTATTCCCATTATTCACATTACACCTAGCCTGACAATTTTCCTAACTGTATGCAAGCACAAGAAGGAAAGAAAAAATCTTCCCTTGCAAGAAAATTGCCAAAGCCTCTAGATAAATACATCTGTGAAAGAATTCAAAATGACGGGAGAGTTCACTTGTCATTATTAAAAGACGTTTACAGTCCTACATAAAAAACAAACATAGAGAATCAATCTTGATTTTTGCCTGGGGTTTTTCATTAGTTAAAACCTTCTCTATTTATTTTTCCTGCTTTTGAGAGGCAGCCTGCAGTGCAAATGTGCTATTTTGTTTACCAAGAGGTAGACTTATATATGGAAGACTGAAATAAAAGGCAAAGGGAAATTAAAAAGCAATTAAACAAGAAGGAAAACTCAAACAAAAGCATTGTTCAGTTCTTATTATTCAATGTTTTTAGAAGGAGAGAATTTTGAACTCACTGAAACAGAGGGATAATTCACAGACAATAAAGACATTGCAGAAAAAATGCATTTAGTCTTCACAGGCAAAGGCATCAGGGAGATGTTTACTTCAGACCTTTTCCTGAGTTGTTGGAACAGAAAATATGGTATCAACCTGATGAGTTAAACAATGATGAATCGTAAGAATCTGGTTGACCTGCTGAGGAAACTTCTTAGTAAAGTAACTGGCAAAAACAGAAGTGGCAAATCCACTCATTAAGGTATTTTGCTGTCACCATCAAAACCAAGGACCTGGCACACAACAGGTAATCATGCTTAGCAGCTTTACTGAATACTGAGTATCAGGTATTGAAATCAGTCTTTGCTTAAACAGCTCAAAATGATCCAAGGAATAACAGATTAGAGCTATCACCTGGCATATGTATCTAAATAAGCATGATATGACAAGGACTAGAGGTAATTGAAAGTCAAAAGTGCCACTCAGGAAGATTTGAACTAGAAAAAAATAATTTACCCATTTCAGAATGAATATTCTAGCTTCCACAATGAAAGAATGGCAAGTAAAATCCATAAGTGATTGCCTGAAAAAATCAAAACATTTAGTGTTGCAATTTTCCAGGAAGTCCCAGACTCTCACTGGGGCATAGTCTAAGTTCACCTCCATTTCCAACCCTGCTGGACCTAGGGAACAGACTGGGAACCATGTGGGCACAAACTCTGGGAGGAGCACTCAGAGACAGACACCAGAGCTTGGAAGTCAGAGATTGTTGATGTTCCCCTCTGCAGCAGGAATCTGGCAAGCCTGATCCCTTGAGGCAGTCTGAAGCGGTAATTTTGTCTCAGATGGAAGATGTTTGAAGCTCAGGCTCTGGATGAGGAAGCCAGACAAGTTAAACTTTTTTATTGAAAATAAACTTCCCCTCCTACCATGCAAAAAATTTAAAATTAGCATTTTTTGTTTTTTCAGATGGAAATAGCCAGTGTTATTGAACAACAGATTGGTCCAATAGAGAAAGGGAGAGAAGTAATTACCATTGGTGACAGGCAGGTGTGAAAGTGTGGGTGTGCTCTCTGCTGAGCATGTCAGTATACAAACTTAAACCCTATGTAATAATTATATTGTTCTACCCTCTGCTGTGGTGTGACATACAAAATCTCAGTATGTCAAAAGACCACTATAAGAAGAACAAACATTGAATAGGGCTGTAAAAGCTTTGAAAAATGAAGTAAAAATAGATACAATTCAGTATTCATCGAAATAATTTCAAGGACAAGAGCTGCATTCCAAGAACAAGTATTACTTACAAGCATTTAATTCATCTAGGGAGGATTTTTTAAACCTCTACTGTTTCAGAAAAACTCATTTGAACTACATCTTTTAAAAATTAAACCAGAGAAGGGAGCTTTTTCTCCACCAGTTTAGTCTCCAAGCAGCATTTGAATAGTTCACTGAAAACACTGGAAACACTTTCATGGACTGTGCAACTCTTCACATCTTGTGCAGCACTGAAAGCAAACAAGTCTTGATAGAGAAGAAGATGGGTTTTTAAGCCTAATTGTCTTCTCAGGTGTTTTCATGAAGAAGTTGAATTTTCTTGAATCCATTTATTGAGCAGAATGTATTGAATTTCCTTAAACTAGTGATTATTTTGGCCTTTGTTTTTGCATCATTAAGCAAGTTTGTTTTTCTGTTTAAAGTGGTGTTTTACACCACTTTCAACAGCATGGCAAATGTCTTCCATGTTCCAGTTCAATGTCAAACTTCCTGAGATGCCAGCTCTGCTTAGGTGCACAAAACTTCATCTCTCAGACATATGTATAGTTTCACAGCCAAAATGAAGTGTTACTCACAAAGCAGCAATGTACATCAGAGATTTGATAAAAGATTCCCATTATGAAAGAAAGTTACTGGTTTTGTACACTCTATAAGAAGAACTGGATAAAACAAGAACTCATGCGATATGTAAGGCCAGTCTATACAGAAACTGACTCAAACTCTACTTCAAGTTTTAAAAATTGGTTAGAATCTGTTTTCCAAGTTATATTGATTGATCATTTTTTACAATCTGTTTATTTAGACCCTGATAAAAAGTCTTATGAGTCTTTCAGTCCATTTGAAGACAGTAAGTATCAGAAGTTTTTCTAAAAAAATAAACATGGTATCATGGACTTTTCACATCATTAATGAAAATACAACACAAATCACAGTTTCTATTCTAACAATGAAAAGAAATGAGAAAAAAAAAAAGCCTTGCAAAAATCATCTATACGCCTGAACAAATTGCTAAGCAGGAATTCTGTAACATTTTAGCTACTTATGTGCAGGTTTTTTTTACAGTAAGCCATCATTTCAAATGGATTTCACTGATTTTGAAGTTAAAGGTAAGTGGTCAAGTTGAAAACCCTTTTTTCCTTTTTCAACTGAAGTAATGATACCAATTGAGGAAAATGGTAATTTTTTTCTGAGAGTATGCTATTTCCTTATAACTCACAAGATTGTTTTAACAGAAATTAAACTGACAAAGAAAAACATTTTAAAGAAATGAAGTAAATTTACTGATGGAATCACTTTCAGAAAATGTGTAAACCATCAGGTATATTTAATTACTTTTTCAAAGATAACGGAGTGAAGAAATGTATTTCTTTCATTAACCTACCCAGTCCTGTTTTAGGTTATTACTTAGGAGAGGCTAATGCATTTGTGTGTTGAGTCTAGAGCTAGCAAATGCTCATAAAGAAAAAAGAAACAGTCTCCTCTATCAATGTTTCTCATTTGCTTATTAAAACAAAGTGAAAAGTCAAATTATTGTCTTCAAGAAGCTAACTGAAATTATTTTTAATTCTCCTGATTTAGCAGCATTGCAAGATGAACTTACATGCAAATTAAACACAATTAACTATAGGTTTTCCTATAATAACTTGTTTCCATCCACCTATAAGCCATCTCTTTTACCCAAATTATTTCTTTCTGAACTGATGTTTTACACTCTCTAAAGATTTATTTTTCAAGGGACAATACTTGTAAAGGAGTGCAGATTTTCTGAAGCTCAGCTTACACAAAGACAAGAATATAAATCCTACAAAAATACATACATAAACTCACATATATACAGTCAAAATACAAAAATCGGAAGTTTCTGGATGCTTCACTGAAGAAATAATGGTGTCTAAAATTCAAATTCCTATCTTTGGACCTTCTGGGGGCAAACTCAATGTCCGCAAAAGCGGAAACCCCACCATCACCACACCAGTGATGAATGTGGCACATGGTAACCACAGTTCTCATTGCCACAATGATTTGGTGGTGAAACACTTGCAGCATGTCATACATTCCCACTACTATTCCCACTAAACAGGTAACTATATATCATAGTAAGGCATGGCCACAGTCAGCATGCCAGCAACAAGCTCTCCTACTCCGTGAAGTGGCCGTGGCAACTCAACTACCTTTCCTGTTCTTCCTCCTACCTTGTCAAAAAGAATTAGCAGAAAAATTTTTTTCTATTGTACTTTTTCCTTGATAACAGCATTGATTTTAAAAGGCTTTAAGTTTGAAGAGAAAGAAGTCAGCACCCTATATTATGAGAATGTGCCATTCCTTTCAGCATCTCTAGAGAGAAAAGTTACCTCTTTGGAATTAATATATTTTTGTGTGCTTCTGGGAAAAAAATCAAACAAAACATACCAATCTAAGTGAGACGGAGACAGTAATATCCTCTTTCATGGGACATATTAAAAAAATGCATATGTATGTCAAGATAATAAAAACAATACGTATTTCAACCCCTTTGCGAATGGGAGAAAACTATGAGCAAGGATAATGCAGGAATAAGACAACAGACAAAAAGACGAGAATTTAGAAAAATGCAAACCTGATAACCCCAAACACACTCTCAGTGGATTGTACCAAGTTCTGTATTTAAGAAATGCCTGATTGCATTTAAAACTCAAGCTGAGTCCCATCTACTTCAAGACCTGAGGCAAAAGACGTTTGGCCTTTCCTCCTCTCCACCACAACGAACCCCTCTACATGCTGAGCGCCCCGGCTCTGGCTTGTACTGAAAGATAGCCAGCAAGTTACTGCAGTATCATCACAACTGCCACCATACCAGCAGTGATGTGTCTGCAATGCCAATTTACTGTAGGAGTCATGCTCTGCCCAACCAGTCCAGAGCATTGTACAGCCGTGTCAAAATACCCGCACCAGGGGTGCCTGAGACCTTTTGCTGGGGTAAAGATGGCCCCAAAGGGCTTACAAAAACAGGCTGTCCCCCTCCTTTGACTTTGAAAAGAAGGAGTGCTCTCCCTTTCCTCAAGAAGCAGGAAATATCTGCATTAAAATGGAAATAGTGCTAACACCAGGAGCAGCTCATAATTAGAGATTATTATCCGGCAATACGGAATGATTGATACAGAGTTGAAGCTAATGACTTTAGAGATTATTAGGTCATTTTGTCATCAGTTGTTTACTCTGTCTATAGACACAAAAATCTGTTTACCTTAACCTCTGCAGAGCTCTGCGTGATGCCTGATGGGTAGGAAAGAGAGTATAAATTGTGACGCTGTAACACACTATGATATAAGCTGAGCACGTGGGAGATAAATGTTGAAATCAAAGAGAAAACCTGGCATTTGTTTAGGTAAGCAAGCTGCAGCACAACTGAGGATGGGTTTGACTGTCTTTCAGGAATTTCTGCATCAGACTTGAGGGACACATCTGAAACCTGTGAGGTTTGAGCTGAATTTACTGTTTTCCATAGTTACAAGAACCCTCTTTTCCATTCCATTTTTTTTTCAATTGAAGCAAAGTTGAGAAAAATTTTGGACACAAAAATGTGCAAGCAAAACCACAAAAAACACTTCTAGGTGAAAATGTCTGAATATACCTAAATGAGGTGGTAAAGACTAACACACCTGTAAGAAATCCAGTCTTTTGGCCTGATTCAATACTGAACAGGAGGATCTACTTGTACTTTTAAAGGCAACAAGCCTTAATCACCTACTTAAGCTAAGTGTGTTCTCACATGCTTCCCTGAATGGAGTGGGAAAAAAATCCTACCTCTCTAAGTGCATTGCTGAAACAAATATTCAAAAATGACCTTTGAGTCATTGCAAATGAGTCCTGAGTGAATGCTGAGTCAGCAGAGCTGCTGGGACTCCTGGGCCTGCTTCTTCATAATCAAGGCAAAAACAAGCAAAAATGAGCTCTTCTCTCTATGCCCTCAGGGGTGGGGGTGTCTCACCAGCCTCACCTGTGAACTCTTCCCTGCTTAAGATGTGCAACACACCCCAGCTGCTTTATACCCTGAGCTCAGGAAGATACGTGAGCTGGACACCTTCATCACTCCAGTAATGGGGAAATAATCAGGGGAGATGATGCACTGGAGGGCAGCCCCCCAAGGGAGGAGGGAAGAAGCAGGGAGGGATCAGGAGGCCATGCCTGATGCCAACTGTCATTACTGCAGCTGCCTCATGGAAGACAACCCTGTAACACAACCCTACTAATTTCTTTGTAAAGTATCTCATTAGTCTGTCCCTTCCTGAACTGCCTCTCTATTAAAACGTGATAAATTAATTCTGCCATTCCCAGTTCCAGCCTGTCCCCTTCCTGAAATGTAGATGAGTCATGCTGGCCAGGACTCAAGATAGAGATAATTATACAGGGGCCAGGGAAAGTATTTCATTTGCTGACTGCTGAGCTGCCCTATCAGTAGTGGAGATGGAATCTCCCATCCCGCCTTTTGCTCTAGGAAACTCTGGACAGAGAGTAAGAGGGTACAGAAAATGAATGTTCCCTTGTGAAAATATTCTTTACACAGGCTCTGCATAACATGCTATTGTAACATACATCTGACTGATCAGGAGCAGTGAACACAAAGGGTCTGATACTGGGACCAGATCTCAGTGCTGTGCAGGTCTTCTCTGTTCAGTTCCCAGCTGCGGTCACGCAGTAACCCCTGGGTGCAGGACAGTGCCTGTGAGTGCTACCCAAAGATGCACACACTGGTATGAGTGCTCCCTTTGCCTCTCATGGGGGTGCCTGCCTGTGCCAGCTGCTCAGAAAGGACGTGCTGGAGGGCTGCAGCCAAGGCTCTGACCTTCCCTCTGCAGTTAGTGACTGCTTCTGAGAGGAAAACTTCCCCCTGCTCTGCACACGGTATTTCTGACTTCCATCACACACACACACACACACACAGACACACACACACAGACACACACACAGGCGCACCCTGCTGACTTCCACTGGGCATTTAATTCCTGGCAGGCAGTTCATGGGCCATAGTGAATCTGAGAATTTGACTGATTTTTCTTTTAGCACATTGCCCTCTTAAACACTGACAGGATCTCAGAGCCCCTGCTACTTTTCACAGCCAGCTAAGTGATGCACTGATGTCTCGCCAGCTACGTTTGAATTCAGTTTTGAGCAAGACAGAAGAATCTTCTAGATGTGCTGGATTTTTACTGAGTAAGGAAAGAAAAGCAAAAAGTTATGAGTAATCTGAGAAAAAAAAAACAACAAATCAAACCTTATTTTTCCACCCTAACTTTCACTAATTAGCAAAAATAAAACAACCTTCTTCACCACCAGAATCACTGTCCTCCCTTTTTTTTTTTTTTAGAACAAGGAATAACTAAGACTAGAGCTAAAAGAGACATGATTTTATTTTTATTGTTTAAATTTATATTTTATGTTTCATTTACATCAGAACAACAGCCACCCCAGGGAAGGGCCTCATATTTTCTACTGTTCTGCTGTGTAATAATTGAGAGAAAATTAAATTAACAACAAATGTGGTATATGCTTGAATAATTCCCCATACCTCCATTCCCCGTACCTCCCAAACTTTAAATGTTGCCCTTAAGCAGAAGCAGAGTCACCCTGTGCATGTATGCTGCCTGTAGCAGGCAGGGCCACTAGCAAGTGTTGTACAAGACACCCAGACAGAATCCCCCAGAGCAGAGGCTGCCCAGGAAACCCAGGCTAGTAGGAACTCTCTGGTAGAAGTAACGCTGAAATGTATAACCAAGTAACGTCAAAAAAATTTTATAAGAGATTAAAAAAACCAAATCAACAACAGTAGACATGTACCCCCTCCTTTCTTATAAGTCCTAAAGTGTCTTTTTTTCCCTTATTTTCCCTTTTTTGTTGTTTTAATAATTCTTTCATATCCAAAGTGTTTTCAGGCTAACAATGCATTAAACAAGAGGATCAGCATGGCTCAGCACAGAGCAGAGGCAATGTCTCTGAGAGAGAGCATGGTTCAGGTGGGTGATCCACCATGTAACAGAAAGAAACGGGAAGAAGAAATTGTGAAGGCAAGTATCTCTGACCCTCTCAAAGATGTCTCTCCACCTCTCTGTCCATCTTAATCACTGCATTTACCATCCAGACAACTCCTTTGGTGAGCAAAGAGTAATTCTGCAGCCTACAGAGAATAACTGTACAACTTGCCCAAGAATCTGTAGAGGTCAAGCTCTTCCAAACATCCATGACAGCTTTCCCACATCACACCCAAACTGGCTGTTTGCTGGGTGGCTGAACCAGGGTCACAGCACAGTGACCTCACTGTTGCCATCTGTAGAAGCAAAGACATGGCTAGTGAATCCTAGGGAATGCAAGGCACAGCATCAATGTCTTCATGTCTGAGCGAATATAAAATACACAGTTGTGTAAATGATATGCAAAACTGAGAACAGAAAGGACAGCATCCATTCAGAGAAAGAAGGGGAAAGAGATATCAGATGGGAGGAGACTGCAACCACTAAGACAATTCATCTGATTTAGAGCTTTGAAGTTTGCCCTTAAAATGAGCACAATAGAGACAAATTGTTGTTCCATGGCTTACAAATTACTGACCTCTGGTATTCAGATTCAAAGTAGAAGCTATAGCTGGCAGTGGTCTGCTGGTTTCAAGTAAAGATCTGAACACAGTTTCTACACTCTTCCAAGATAATATCCTTATCACTGGCCTCTAGCAGAGATTTATCTCCATCTCCAAATCTGTCCCTGATGGTGTGAAAGAAAGTAGTCACTGGGGTGTAGAAGCAAAATCTCATTGTTTCAGTTTGCTAATTCCCCAGCTGCTGAGCTCTATATACTTTCTTTCTAGGTTTTCTTCCATATTGACTTTATACAATATTATACAATAAGGCTTGTCTATGAATACCTGAAGAATTCATTAATCTTTTTGTGTATTTGCATGCTCTACACTGTGCTCACATTTACCAGTAGAGAGTGAGGAAAGTGGGAGGTGATTCATTATTGCAAGCTATTCTCTAATTCGCACATATGTTGAATTTTCAAAGGGGCTGTGGACAGAGGTGTTAAAAGGGTGCTGGCTTCTAAGTGCATTTGGGAAGTTTCCAACAAAGACCTGCTTTTTGATCTCTTCTTGAAATCTCTTTTCCTTCTTTAATAAAAGCAAAATCATGCAATGAATGCAGGTAGGTGCTTCATGAATTTTCAGTACACTGCTGCCTCTGTAAAACCTCTACCGATTAAACCTCCAGACCTGTAATTTTAGATACTCTCCACATATTAACATTCCTAGGTACATGGCATGCCCCACTATTCATGTTTTCATTTAACAATTTCACGCTATATCCTTATTAAAATGTTTTACCTAAAAGACACGTATACACAGCAAACTACAGACAGATTCATTTGTCTGTCTCAAGAGGGTGAAGAGCCAAGAAAATCATGACAGAAGATAACTCAGTACATCCAGAGAGGCTGAATATTTTGAATCGGATCACTGAGAGACAGGTGCCAATCCCTTTATTAAGAAGAGAACCTCTGCATTACATTTGGGCTGTACATTTTGGTTTTAGCATCAGCTGCACAGAAAATACAGCTGAAGAGACATGAAACTAAAAATTTTTGAATGAAGCTTTTAAAATAAATTAGACCTAAGAATTTGAGCACTGTTTTCTCCAGATACCACATCGTCAAGAATGCGTGTGCCCTGCATTTCTTCAGCTGTCCCTCCAATTCCCCTCCCTGTGCAGATTACAGAGGGTGGGTGATGTCAGCATTCCTTGATGTGTTAAAGGAAATCTTTCTCTTTCCATTTTTTGCCTGCAACTTGCATCAGTATTTGTAAATGATTCCGTTTTTATTCTAAAATATTGTGACCAATGTGATTACATCACTTCTGTTCCCTCTCCATCTCTCCCTACATTTTCATGGAGTAAGCTACCCTCAAGTGGGGATGAGAACAGAGAACAGGCAGTGAATAAAAGCACAGTTTAATAAAAAAAATACAAGAATTGTTTTCTGCTATGTTGTATTCTGTAAATGTGTGTATAGTCAAGAATTACCAGAAATTAAGCACAGATCCTCATAAAAAGCATAGATCCCCTTACATATGTATATGTTGGTATGTTTATGTATATATATATACACACATATATATGTGTGCATGTGTGTCTATTTGTACTGTAAACAACTATCGTTTGCACTAATCACAAGCATTTCAGGTAGAGGTCCAACCTGTGGCCAGCCTCACACCTGGACAGGACTCAGATACTGCCACCTTGAGAAATTACCACTGCCCCACTGCCACAACCAGCAACATATTTTTCCAATTAGTTTCAGGGAGGAAATGAGACATTTTTCTTTGTTAATGCCTCTCTCTCTTCCTCTGCTTGCCCATCCATTTTATGCTTCCTGATGGTGCTCAGGAGGCTGTCAGGTTCCCTCCAGCACACTTCCTGCTTCCACCCAGCAGGAATAAACTGTTAGCGCTTTGTTTGAAATGATTCCTGAGAAGTCTGATTCCTCTCACCAAAATGTGAATAATTGTAGCATTTGACTCTTGGCTTCCTCCTCAGGGATCCTTCTGAGTTAAATAGTTATTGAATTTATCCTAACAGAGATTGCCAAAGAAAACTTTATTTGAAGGACAGAGGGGGGAACAAACTGTTTGCTGAACAGAAAAAAGTTTAAAATACTATAAAGGGAGAGAAAAAGTCCCATAATGGAAGGTGGAAATCTAGGACAGACAAATCAGGCCATAAAATGTAAGATCAACACAGCAGTGGGAAGCAGGAAAGCATATCCTGGGCCAAACATACCAATGGAGACTATTACACACACTGACCTCAGATGTCATATACAACACGCATCTGCAAACCACCTCATTCTTCAAAGTCCCACATTACACCAAGCTCAACAAGTCCATGCTGGAAATGAAGAGGCCTGTGTCAACAACAGTTAAGTGCTCAGTGTATGAATCTAAGATATAGACATCTTCAAACCCATGTATCCAGTCTTTCATTTCTAAACTAAGGCCACTGCTTTTCCTATTTTAAACACCAAGAACATGGCTGTAAGCAAGGGAAATGTGGTCATCCTTCTCAACACATTTGCTTAGCGTATGCCTTTTAATTGCACAACATCCACTCCAGTGAAGAGGCAGAAAAGCATGGCAGAAACAACAGAGCTCTAAGAAAGGGAGCTTAACTCTCTTTGGACCCACGCACCATGAAGCACTAACAAGGCTCCTTGAATAACAGTAACTGTTATTCAAGTGAAATGCTAATGAGCTCCATGCAAGACAGGTGACTTCAAACTTCCCAGTCACTTTCAAGTGCAAAGCTCAGATGTGATTTCAACCCTTCTGGTTTCCATCTGGAAAAGATGAGCATAAGTACTTGAAAGAAAGTTGCTTTCCAGGTGTTCTAGCAACAGTTGTCTCTAAAAGGTGTCAGATTTTACAACAAAGCCTGCTTTCTGTTAGATTTTTAGCTTAGCTGTGAAATTGGGAGGTGGTCCCCTACATAGAGTAGTAGCGTCACACTTTGGCTTGCACACAAACCATGGCCCCTGCCAATAGTAATGACATGGTAGCAAAAGCCTAATAGAGGATCCCTTACAACTGAAATATCCTGTTCTATTCTATTCTATTCTATTCTATTCTATTCTATTCTATTCTATTCTATTCTTTTTTTCCCCCAAGTGAGCTGGTCAAACAATGGGAGATAATACACAGTCCTCTTGCTACACAGCACTGGGAAGCACAAGACTTTCAGCTTTATCTCAGCAGCCCATCTTTCCAGTGTTTCCCCATAGTCACAAAATGTGCATATATGCAACACCGGGCCATAAGATTTTTCTCTGTTTATGCAGGAATACCATGATTCTGATACATGTTACCATGTTAGCCAAAAATGGCAGCGACTAGGCTATTTCAGACCTGCTTCACCACAGAATCCGAACAGCTCACAAACTGACTGATGTACATATCCTCACATTTTTCTGGTGATGTAAAGAAATGTCACCCTGGAATTTAGCCTAATGAGAGGAAAACAGTGCACCATCAGACATAGGCCCTGTCACCTGCCCCACTGCACATACTAGATACATCAGAGCCCATCTGCAACCACCCACAAGAACCCTGACAACAACAGCTATTGTCTCCATTGGCAGCCAGGTGTTTTTTGTGGTGAGAACCAAGGCTGTGTCTTGGTCACCAGGAGAGCATCCTTCTCTCTCATGGCTTTTCAGAGTTCTAGACCTGGGCCCATAACTTCAAGATAATATGAACTCCTCTACACTCCCAAGTCATTTTCCTCTGTCACAAGGAACTATTAATGGCACCAGTAGATGTGTGCTAGAGCTACTAGTCTGGGGCTACCTTGCGTCTTCACTGAAGTTTAACTAAATAGTAGGATTGCCAAATTGTCATCAAAGTGAAAACAGTGGCAAACATTGTAAGTGCTGATGACCTTTCTTTTGATGCTTACCTGTGGTCTCTCAGTATTTTACTTACAGAGTCAAACACTACCTCGTATTTCTGCATTCCCTTCTTCTGTTCACCTTTTGCAGACCTTGGAAAACCTACTCCATTGGCAATAGTTAGGACTGTCACTAGTGCAGTAAATCTCAGAAAAAAGAAAGGGAAGTATTAACACTTTCACTGAGACTGGACATGTGAAGCTTTTACAGTTAAGCCCACGGAACATGAAATCTCTTAGTTCTTTTTGGAGTTATTTCTTATCTTTCTACTGAATTGTAACCAGGCTGCAGATAACTAAAGAGTAGGACATTATAAGCAACAGAGTTCACAGTTCTGTTCGTGGCATTTTTTGTCATTTTTTTTAAAGGTTTAGCCTAGGCTCTCAAGGGATCTATTTGTGCAAGGGAAACACTTGTGACAGTGGTCAGAAAACGGAGGTCTTACTAAGGGAAGGAAAGGAGGTAGGGAAATGCTAGACCAGATTTTTATGGATTACAAAATCAAGATCAGGATCATACATGCTTTCAGAATAATTTCATTCTATACAAAGGTTATACTCCACTGATAACCAGGTGCTTTCCACAAAATATTCTCCCACATTATACCTTACAATTTGGATTTTCCCTCCCATGTTCATCTGGGAGAATGAATGAGAGTGCAGAGATGTGCAGAGAAAAGGAGATGCGTCCAGTCTGTGTTCGTGGTGAGTTTAGAGCAACCACACGTTAAGGATCACCCTCTCACCTCCCAGATATCCATGAACATGAAGAAGGAAACCTGAACTGGTGGCCTCCTGAACAACAGAGCGAAAAAACAAAAAAAGAGCAGCCATAACTGCTGTCCCCCTAACCCACAGCATTCTCATGCTGATCAACAGCAAATAAGGAGTGCTTTTTCAGCAATGAACATTCAAAACCAGTCCCTATTCTATCCCAGAGCAATCGTAACTGTACACAAATTTATAAGAGCAGTCATGCTACATCAGATGAAAGGTCACTCTCTGCTAATACCTAGGGAGGAGTATAAGAATGCAGCAAATGTGATTTCTTCAGTGCCTTTTGCAAGGTTTTTGTAATGTGAGACTGAGAGAGCTCTGAAGCCAAACAGCATTTCTGTGAATACGATGATTCTCAATGGACTCCTCCTGCAAGAACTTATCCCATCTTATCTCAAACATACACAAACTTTCAGCCTGTGGCAAGGAGCTTTGTTCTCCAAGGATTTAAGACCCAATTCTGATCTGACACAGTTATGTCATCTTGGCATGGAGTTCTCAGGAAATCACCTCTGAAAAACAGTGTGAGAAAGTCTTCAGAAAAGAGACCTTAAAGATAAGAAAGGGAAAACTACAAAGTCAGGATTGTTGGGCCAGGGACTGTGGGTAGCTCAGAGATTCAAGGAAAAAAACACCAAAGTGGAAAGGTATAGAATCCTAAAGGAAAAAGCAGGAAAATGGCACCCCATCACCACAGAGGATTGGCTTGAGGGAGCAGCAGAAATCAATCGTTCCCCTCCTGACCCATGCCTGCTTTGTCAGGAAAGACTCTTGGGGTACTTTGTCAGGTGGTGAGCCTGCCAGCATTCTGCCTTGTAATTCTCTAAATCCTCTCTCCCTCAGGTGTGTTATCTAATAAATATTTACTTTATCCTTTTAAGTCTGCTTGCAGTCTTTTTGAAGACAACTAAGGTGCCAAAATGTAGTATTTCAATGAGGGAGGTTTGCACTGTTCAAAGTATAAGTAAGGCATTCAGAGATACATGCAGCACATTAGCAGATGAATGTGCAGGACCCAGGCTTTAGCACTTGAGACTTCTAAGTGAATAAGGCCATTATGTCTTCCTAATCCAGGATTTTTACCCTGGTATTTCTTTTTTGTTTGTTTTTACAGTCACTGTGCACAAATAAGAACAGTATTCTTGGGCCACTACCAAGCCTGACAAGAGGGATGCACAATACATACAGATTTTAAGGTCAAACTCTGTTTGCAGGGAACCAGTACCATTATGGAAGCAAATACAATACTCTGAGAATGAACACTGCTTTCTCAAGGAAATAAAATAGATGTAAGACACAGGGAAACTGTCACTCCAATGTACCCACATCATCAGATGGAAATATCTCAGTCATTTGGGATAAAACAGCACAGTCAGAGGATCAGAGTCTCCTGCTCTGACAATAAATGCTTTGCCTTTTATACAGCAGCAGGAAATTATCATCTGTCTTGAATACATTAATGCCTTAGTCCATTCTCATTATCCCTTGACTCACAAGAACATTAGAGTTCGCTTCATGGTGAAAGTCCAAGTTAAGTGTCTGTGGGAGACAGATAGATACGGGGCATGGTGGCACTGAGAGGGGAAGGCACTGTTTCATATGTCAGCAGGAGAATTATTTAGTCATATATGCCTCATGAATGTGGTAAATGTTGCCATAAAAGTCTCTTCCAGTTAATAATTAATTTTCTAAACACAAACATGTTCTCATCTGACAGGAGAAAATACACCACTCACTGAAGAGCTTATGCTTACTCAAAAATTTCCCCTTTATCCCTCTTGTACATTGTGTCTACTCGAATTCTTCTGTAGCAGTAAACTTTAAACAAATATTCATGTGCTGCAGATGTCCCCATGTTCAGGAAGGATCTCAACCAGCTGTTAGCCATGGAGGGCATGTGCCATGTAGGATAGGCATAAAAACACTTGCCAATTCATTATCATACCTGCCAGCTTGCTTTCATGTGATTGTCCAAAAATTATTCTTGAAGACATCCCTGGATAATCATGGTGTATAGTCAAGAGAGAAAACCCACAGAAACGTTAAATGCTAGCCTCTCCACAAGCTTGAAAATGTTGTTACTGTCAGTAAGTGTTATTAGTAATTCCAGCAATAAAAGAAAGAAAATCAACACTGTATTTAACGAGCTTTTGCCTAATACAAAAGTACAGGACTGCAGATCCTGGGCATGGAGGTGTACGTGAGACAAGGCACCTGCCTGTAAGCTCATGGTATCCCACCTGGGGTTTCTGGTTTTGATGGAAAGTAATGAGAGCTTGGCAGCTTTGGCCAAGTATTTAAGTGTTCTTGTAATTGCCTCACAATCCTCCAGTCAATCTGCTACAAATGTGTGTCTGGAATAGCAGAGTCCCAGAGCTAAAGCAGCAAGTCTGATGTTAAGTCAAAATTGACTTTCACAGCTTCTGGCTATACTGACCCTCATTCTTGCAGCCAAGACTCAATACCCTACCAATAAAAAGTACTAGAATTTATCTTCAAACTGCTAATACAAACTGAGGAGAAAATGCCAACACAATAAACCCTAGGATCACTAAAGCACACAAGAACATCCTTGACACACTCCATGTACTTCAGCTAGTGATCTTGTGGTTGTTTAAAACCAGCTGGGAAGTAAACCCCAGGTAAGACACTCCCTTCCCCTCCACCTCTCTCTGGTGAGAGGGACAAAGACAGAGACTATGGATTGAGATAAAAATTTACTGAAAGCAAACAGCCGTGGAGAATAAGGAATGCACAGTAATAGCGACAATATTAATTAAAAAGTATATGAAAGAGAAGGTGCTTTACACACAAAAGGTTCATCACCTCAGCTTAGTTCTGCCTGGCCACTGAGACAAAAACAAGACGGCAATGTTCCTGCAGCTCGGCAGTGACACGCAGTTATTCCCGAGACAACGACAAGACAGCAGGTGCTCTCCATAGCTAGTGCCACACGGTCTCCTGAGAACAAGACAAGATGGTGAGAGCTCTCCATAGCTGGCATTCCCCAACCCCAGGCCTAAGACAACAAAAACCAATGATGGATAAAACCCCAAAAGGCCAGATCATCCGTGTTCCATCTCTCACTTTCCAGACTGCTGGGCTTGGCCATGGTCAGCAGTACTCGGCTTTGCTTGGCTCCTCTCTGCTGGGCCTGGGCTGGGCTGGTTCACAACCCAATACCAACGACCATCTTAGGAGCAGTCTTTCTTCAGACACCCAGTTGCCTGAATATTCCTGAATGGCAGGAAGCAGTGTGACCCATCACCATGAATTTGTGACCCTGCTTTGACTGGGGCTGCATTTAACAGGCTCTCTATCTCAGCATTTTCTAATATACTCATCACTGTGACATGGAGCACATTTTTGGCTTCCTCCATTGTTTTGCAGGGGGTACATTCCTTGTATGAAAGCCCTGATGACATTTATGGTTTTGCACTGAGTGGAAT
Organism: Melanocharis versteri; assembly: GCA_013397845.1. Taxonomy (NCBI): domain Eukaryota; kingdom Metazoa; phylum Chordata; class Aves; order Passeriformes; family Melanocharitidae; genus Melanocharis; species Melanocharis versteri. The sequence continues at coordinate 1,710,100 of VZTG01001883.1, read as the reverse complement.
AAGCAGGCACATCATTAGACAATTCCCATTCAGGACGTAAGAAGAGAGGAAATCTATCTGTCTCCTCCAACAGCATTCAGCTTTCTGGGGATTCATTTATTTCTTCCAAACCTAAACCGAAGCACAAGCAGCTACTTGAGGCCAGTAATACAAATGGTTTGCACATAATGACCCAGTCTCTTCCTTTTCAATTTCTGGACCAAGTGCAGGTGCCAGTGAACGTTGTTTCCCACCTCCTTTGGCATAGCGTGGCATCACAAATCATAACCCTCCCAATCCCAGTCTAAAATGTCTTGTAGGCTGTTGGCAACAGAAATAAGAATCCTAGGGCTCTTTACATAATTTCTCACAATGTCAAAGGAATGTTAAGAGACTGAAATGGTATTGGACTATTCTTTTCCAGCTGTGCTGGAAGCCTATATATTCTCTTGATGCATTAACAATGGAACATGAGGATACTAAAGAAATCCATGAATCACAATTGTCAAAATGAAGCTGCTTTTAGACAATGAAATGGAAGATCACGAAAAGCAGCCAGAGTAGTTAGGTCAAAAGAAAATTTACTCAAAACATTTTCCCCAACCAACTGGGCTACACAAAGCGCTGTAGCAGGTTAGCAGACACTAAGAACAGGGAAGGTGCATTGTGGCTGCCAGCTCGTCATGGCTACCCTGGCCCCAGCAGGATTGCTCTCTACACAGGACTCCCTAGTACATCTGAAAGCCCTTTTTTAAATGGGGCGAGCAATGGGTCTGCAGTAGCAGCTTCCTTTGGGGAAATTATTTCACAATCCCAGTAAATCTTGCCATTAAAGACTGCTTTCTGACCAGCACAGTGACTTCTCACAGACCTTGATTTTCATGCACACAAGCAAGCTCACTTAGCCTTTTTTTCTTCCTTCTCTTATACAAATCACTGCAAAAACAAGCAGAGGTTGAAAAATTCTTATAGGAAGGGGTTTGGAATTGGCATTTTTGGTCTCCTTAATACCACAAAAATTGAGAAATTGTGTATTTTTGACCACCCTCACTCCAACATCTTTGCCTTGAAAGTCCATCAAAGTTGTCACATTTCATTCTCATTTTCTGAGTGATGTCACTGTCATCAGCCTTTTACTTCTTTATCCCATTATTACCTATACAGCTTGGCTTTAATATTTAATTTTTCTTTTTTTCATTTCAAATTCTCTGGCTCTTTGAATAGCATAATTTTTTTTCTTATAGATTTATTTCCTTGAAAGATCATAAACCTTATTTTCCCTCAGTATATGGCATGTACATAATCCAATATGACACAGATAGATAGACAGATAGATAGCATCCCAAGTTAAGACCTCCCCAGTGACCTCCCATGTAGTTTTCCTCTTTGAATGTATTGATTTTAAGTATCTTCCCTGGGTACAGCCTCTCATTATTTGTGCCTTCCCGAGGGTGAACCTTTTTTTTACTAAACAATAACTAACATTATTAGTGCAGACAATGAAGTCAGACTTTTAAAGAAAATTAACGCAACCAAATTGTTGTGGCTGCAATTTGTGTTTGTCTGGGTGTCACATGCCTGTCTCATTCCTTCTTTATTTCAGAAGAGCAAAAGAAAACAGCAGCAAGAAAACCAGATACTCTAGTTGTGTCTGGTACGAAAGCCTTTGCATTTCATGATCCATGCCTTTCTTCTCTTGGCTTATTAAAAATAGAGAAGGCAGTATCATTTTTCTTGGTGAATATTGAACTGGTGTCACCCAAAAGAATCTGATCTTATCTAAGTTCAATTACTTCCTATCTTTCGGCCTTCCTCTGCACCCAAGGAATGTGTTTTGTTGACTCCAGTCAAGTAAGACCCAGAGTGTCAGCTGAAGGGGGGGAATAGGAGCGACCACCACCTACTTGGAAAGGCATATCTGAGCTTTAATGTAAAGTTGTCAACAAACATAACAGCTTTTCCATAATGTTGCAACTCTTCCTCTTGTTAATTTCTCAGTTATTCTGTTCTGATCTTTTTTATGTACTCTTTCCAGTGAAATTGGCAATGGCTTAAAAAAAGGTCTATTTGATGTTTTGTGCTGTTGAAACAGAAGAACAGATGGTAGCAGAAACTAATAGGAGACCTCTGCAGACAGTTCTTAAAAAAAAGGGCAAAAAATGTTGTTTAAACCACCAGTATTAACAGGGAAAGAAGGAAAGAAGGAAAGAAGGAAAGAAGGAAAGAAGGAAAGAAGGAAAGAAGGAAAGGATTTACTATAATCTGTCTCTAAAATAAGCTCTTCTCCATAGAAGCATATGTTTGTATTGTATTACCAGTAATTTCATGGTGGCAAAAGCTAAACGATCTCAGATCTGACACAGGCTAAAAGCAAGATTTACCATGGCTCAGCTGTCTTTTAGGAGCTTGTTCAGCTGCACTAAATCATATATTTAAGATCCAACACAGATTAGTTAATCCAACAAAATGTTTCAGTGCGCTGAACTGTGGCGGACTGTAGCAGAGCAGAAGGGAAGCAGCCATGTTGACCTCCATGACTGACTATTCACTAATGTATTTAAAATTTTCTGCCTAATTCCTTGCTCTGTGGAATGTAGCTCAGAAATCTTTGACTCCAAGACAGATTCCTATCAGTTAAGTGCAGCAGGAAAACATTATTAGTAGATGAAAAAAATACCTGCTTTCTAAAACACAAAAATTAAAAAATTACATTTGCACTATACATATGATCATTCTTCCTGTATACCCAGACTGACATATTATTCTAAAGTTGCTTCTTCTTATTGTTATCGCTCGTTAAAAATATCATTTGAGACCTGAAAAACTTCTCATTACAATTTTCACCAAATCAGACAACTTCTTATAGGAATGTTTATTTCAAAGATTAAGCATTTTCTGATCAGCAGAAAAGTTTTGTTGGATTATCTGTGTGTTAGAGTAATAATTTTCCAGCCACAAATTGTGATAAGGCAACATATCTGACCTTACATTGTGGAAAAACACATGGCTGCTGTGCATAAGAGCAAAACCAGAAAAGAAAGTTCAAAAGCTGGCAGCCTGGGAGCAACTCACTCTCTGTCTGTGTTATGAGGCCATGAGCGGTATGAAATATCACACAGACCTTTTCTCTCCATTTTTTGAGTGACCTACAAGAAAAAAACTCAATACTTAATTCAATTTTATCACTATTTCTTTAATTTCCATAGGAGAAGTTATTTTGCAGAACAAATTTAACCACACACAATGACCCAGGCTGCTCTATTAATTTTCATTTCCTGTCAACTTCTAATCTGCATTCCTATTACCAATAAATACAACTAATTGCACCTGGCCAGAAGCAAAGAATTGTTTTTCAGCTTCTCAGATCACTTTCTTTGAACTTTACCAGCAGAAACCCAGGGAAACAAACCCACAACAGATAACCTCCAAATTCCAAGGGAGGACTCATGAACATATAACCTCCAGGCATCTAATGATTTCCAGGTGCACATCACCAAGTGTCTCATCCTTAATTAATCAGCCAGCTGTCCTGTTTGTCAGGAGCACTAGAACAGCACAGGGACATCTTGAAGGTGTGTTGAGTAGTTGAACTTCTAGTTCTATCTGAGAGCAGAGAAAACAGGCAAAGTGCTGCTACTTTGAAAGAGCGTTTCATACAAGTAGAGGCAAACTGAAAATCCAGTTACAAAACTCCAGTGTTTTCCGTAAAAAGTACAGCAATAGTCTTGTTCAAATTCAAATGCATGAGCTTTGTCTTCTTATCTCAGTAATCAGATCAAAGAACATATAAATTGCAATAGGAATAGCTGAATACTCCTCAGGGTAAAAGACCACATCCCCTGGCAGACAATTCACTTTTCCTTAGAATGTGATAAATGAGAACATTTTAGAGTATCTTCCTATGCAGTTTGTTTGTTTTCTTTCGCTTTAAAAATACACATCCCTATTTTTTCTTCATGATACAAGCTGGAGCTAGAAGAAAATTATTACCACTTGTTAGAGACATTAAATGTTAGAGGTGAACCACTTACAAAAAAGGAAAGTGCTGCAAATCTCTCAAGAAAATGGTCTGATGATCCACTGGAGCATGAGAATCTGAAGTAAGTATAGAGAATGGGAAGTGCACTGAAAGAATTTGGAACAACCAGATCTATGTTTATTACTCAATGAGAGGGCATGTTGTTAAGAATTATCACACACCTGGATACCAGTGATTTACCCCAACCACAAGTTAGAAACTACGCTGGACCAGTCATCCAAATGGATTTGCTTAACTGTAGTGGATGCAGCTGGGTGGAATCTGAAATCAACAAATTCAAACCAGTCACGTTTCATCATGTTTGGTACAACCAGAAAGCTCTGAATATAGGAACTGGAAACATCTCTAGATTATTTAACCCTTTAAGGATTTATTCTTTTTCTTTACTAGTTAAGGAAAAAACCCAAGGATTTTGAGATAAAACATGTGACAACTGTTTTGTGTTTTTACCAAAACCAAACCTTTGACTGAGGCCTGGTTGTTCTGATGTTCCTAGGGTGTTTTGTTTCCAGTTAAGCAAATATACCTTGTTTCTTCTGGTTTTATACTGAGCTAGGCTGGAGTGGATCCCAACAGATTCTCTTTAAAGAAATCACATTTTGCTAAAGAATCATCCAGGAAGGAATATAGTCTTGCTTTTGAGGCATCAAGGAACAGAGAATCTAGCACCATTCTTGGTTAAGTTTTCTTACTGCTCAGATATTTCATTTATGTATTATTTGATTCTAATTTTTTTCTCCCAGCTTTAGTTTATACTTTCTGACTCATTATGTTTTCCTCCACTAGATTAAAGAACTGTTTACTACCAGGCATTTTCTTCTCAGGAAGGCACTTACATGCTGCAATCAAGTCACTCCTTTAGGAAAACCTCTTAAGGCCCATGGTACGACATTTTTCTCAAGAACTTCAATTATGTTTTCAATGCTCTCCTTAAAATGTAGACACTTTGGCTAGACTCAATATTCTAGTATTGGCTCTCACTACACTGTGTACAGAGTAAATCCCTCTTTAATCCTACTTGCTACTCTTTCTTAAATTTCCGGGGATGAAGCAGTTTTGCTGTTTAGTTTTATTTTCCCTATAGGAGTGTTCTGGTAGTCTCACGTCACATTGCTTTTCAAGTCTAAACCCATGTCTTTGCCTGGGAACAGAGCCTGATTCTGTAACTGCTGCATGCAATCCATTTTCTAGACAGAAGCCTCTGATTAAACTTATCTGAACTCCTATCACTTAAATCTTTAAATCTGAAATTGTCAAGAATTTAATATTTACTGCTAGAAGACTATAAAAAAATGCAAGTGGCTTGCATCTAGTACTGATCCTCACACACCCCCACAGGAGATCATCTGTAGATATAGGCTACAGATGGGATAGTGAAAAATAATGTCCTATTGTCCCTTTAACCTTGGAGTGAAGGCAAGGCAGAAGCCGAATTTACTTTAATCCACAGAAACTGACTCCTAACTGCCAACTGATTTCACCGCCTAAGTAATCAAAAAGAAAGAAGCAAGGAAAACAGGGAACTGTGTTTCTTCTTGTGTCTCTCATTACCTCAAAAACATTTTCTCACGAAGATTCTTCTCCATCGCAATGCTTCTGAATTAGTGAAGGGTTCAAAAATTTATTTCAGTATCTCGTCCTTTGCGTGTTTTCCTCAAAAGCTGAATCTGTATCCCATTTTCCCTTTCCTTTTGAGGGACCAGAAATCTGGATCTACATTTTGCACCCAGTAGCAAGGAAAGGTTGTCTGTGACAGAATAAAGTGAAATATAAATTAGACAGACAGTAACTGAAGGACACAAATTTACCTTCAGCTCTTTAGAATGAGAAAGTGTATATCTTCCATCAGTTATGAGACTGTGCAACTCAAAGGTAATTCTTAATGGAACTAGCTTGATCTTGAGATGATTTTGTATGAAAATATTAATGCTTTTTAAAAAAGGTCTCAGCTCACGGAAAGGATTCTGTAACTCCTTCTACTGTAATAATTGTAAAAAAAAAAAATCATGTGGAAACAAAAAATACTCTTTTGGTTTGCCAACTGCTTATCAAGGAGGAATTTTCAATATGATTTGCTTCCAAAAGAGAGAAAATAAAACCGGCTCTTGCCTGGTAACTCAACTGCATAAAATGTGGTGTCCTGGTCTTAAGCCTAATCGTTCATCTTCAACTTTAATGGTAAGTCAGAAAGTGAGAGCTAAGACCCCTTCAGTTTGGCATCCTACACACAACTCTTGAAATTGGTGCTGGTATACTCTTCCCAAGAGTCAGCTCTTGTTCTTTCCTAAACAGTATCTTCCGTAGTAAACTCATCTGTTTTTATTCTAAATTATCTACCATTATGGAATAACATAGGAAATATTTTCATTGGCTTTGTGAAAAAGATTAAAACCTCTTATTTCAGTGGAGACCTATCACATATGTTGGTACTTTGGCAGCTTAATGTAGAACTACTGAAAGACTGAATTTGGAAAATATGGATGCCAGATTCAATTTCCTAGAGTATCTTGAAAGGGTTTTCTGGTTTGAAGAGTAAATGAAAGATACTTCAATAACATCACGAGGGATGGAAATCCAGGAGATCTTAGTCTGGTTTACTGTGGAATTGCTTGTTACTGCTCAGACATTTATCTTTAGTATTGCTAGAGAAAACAGCTCTGCCACTAAATAAAAGAGATTTTTTTTTCAGTGATTTTGATTACTCTGTCTTGGCATCTCACTTTAAAAGCCTGTGGGTTTGGTTTACACAGGTCAATTCCAGCTTCAGACGCAACCAATTTCAGCTGATAAAATGACCACTGCATTTATGGAGAGAGTATCTTTAACTTCTGTAGTGGACATGATCAATAGTCCTGAAAATCTGGCACTGAATTCTGTGAAGATGAGCACCCAAAACTGAACCATAAAATTTTAGCGTCCTTATCTGAAACTCTTGTCTTAAGTTTACCTGTGCCTTTCATACTCCAACTGCAAAACAGTGTACTCAGATTGTCCATGACCTACCTCACACTCGGCTTTCCCAGTGTGGCTAACTTATTATTAGTGGGAATAAGTTATTTTAGTCTGAGATCCCAGAGAACGGTACTGACACCAAAACATTATTAGCTTGTCTCCTTGGGGAAATAGATGGTCATTTTCCTTTGAAGCTATACATATTGTTTGCTATGTGTAATGGCACAGCAATTCAATGCATGTTCTACCAAAGCTGGCAAATAACTGCGGAAGAATCAAATTTCTGGACATCCTCCAGGTTGAACTTCATGTCATTACAGGTAAATACCACAATGGAAAGGACTTTTTTGCCCACCTAACCACCAAATTTGTTTTGAATGTTTGAGTGAGTTAGTGCCCGTTCCAGTTTCTAGTCCACATCAGCTCCACATAATCCAGTCTTGGGTTTCCTTGGGCTTTCTGCCTTCTTCAGATGGTGTTCTGTGCTGTAATGACTATATAGAAAGCCAAGGCTCCTAATTTAAACTTGCAATATAGATCACAGAAACACAGAATGGGTCAGGTTGGAAGAGGCCACAGTGGGGTCATCTGGTCCAACCTCCCTGCTCAAGCAGCATCATCCTAGAGCACACTGCACAGGAGTTTATCCAGAGTAACTCCAATGAGGGAGACTCCACAATCTCTCTGGGCAATCTGTTCCAGTGCTCGGTCACCCACGCAACAGGCCACAAGGAAGGGCTCACAGCTGGCTCACAGACAGTTTGTTGTCCACCAGAACCCCCAGGTCCTTCTCCCCAGTGCTGTTTCCCAGCAGATCGGCCTCCAGCCTGTACTGGTGCAGGGGGTTGTTCTTCCCCAGGTGCAGGATCCTGCATTTGCCTTTGCTGGATTTCAGACAGTTCTTCTCTGCTCGTTGCTTCAACCTGCTGAGGACCTTCCAAAGGGCTGCACAGCACTCCAGGGTACAAGCCACTCTTCCCTTTGGGCTGCCAGCAAACTTGCTTGCCTCATTCAAGGCCTCAGTGAACAAGTTAAACAGTACAGGGCTCAGTATTGAACCTTGGGGGACACCACTAGTGACAGGCCACAAACTACCCTGTGCCACTGATTCGGATCCTCAAATGAGTAAATTAATCAGAGCAAACCTTAATCTCTCCTCCAAGCCCTGATCACCCAAATTTTTTGAAAGTCCTCAAATCCTGCAATGATATTTAAGCTGTTTTTTCAGGTTTGGGACTCAGCCTGCAGTCAATCTGAAATCACTTTTCATGTCTTTTTCCAATATGCCTTTTCGTCTTCAGAGCCTGGCAAGTCCTGAAGAGACAGATCCCTGGCTTAGCCAGTAGGAGAAATCTACCTAATGACAGCTTCACAGTAAAATCTTAAGACTTTTTCTGATTTGGGTAAAGCTATTTTCAATCCCACCATCAAGGGACACTGCAAAACAGAAAGAATTTCTCTCAAAACACTTTGATATGTGGGGTATGTAAACATGTGCCTGCTTGTAAAGCTCTCTCAGCCCTGGGGAGGGGGAAGCAAACAGGAACTATGCATTGATATCAGACAGCATAAAAAATGTATGTCAGATTTCAGGCAGATTGTATTTTCCTGTCTTGTTAAATCTCTGTTGGGGGAGAGAATGGAGGTTTGTGCCTGAATTGTTTGCTTTCCACCTTGTCATTACCCATATAACAGTTTAAACTCTTCCCTTCTTAATCTGAGGTGACTTACAGAGGTTCCCTATCAAACACAGACACTATACAACACTGTATTAGATTATACACTTTGTCAGAAAATTGGCACTTTATATACTAAATGATAGCCTGTGCTCTGCAACCATGCTATCATTCTTGCTCTAAGATCTTGTCAGAGCCTATAAATTAAGTGGGATTTGGCCCTGGAGTTATATGAAAGGGAGGGCTGTAGGAAACAAGAGGATGCTGCCTCAACTCACATTTAAAGAAAAATTCTCTTCCACCTGACCCAGGCCTATCATCTCATCACAGGCTGTCTATTTTAACCTATACATTACAGAATGAGCAGCAGCGCTAGGATACCACCTCATGGTGATATCCTCATACCATCCTGATGACTGTATCCTGGGTGTCTCCACCCACAGGAACTGCATCTCCTATTGTGATGCCATGCTATCCAAGCTAAAAGAGACGCTGTCCAAATATGCACCAGCTCTGAAACGATAGCCCTGACAGCAGCTCAACTCCACAAGGCAGTAGGTCACTGCTTGGAGAAGCTGAGACACCACTGCTCAGAAATAGCACCCAAGTTACTGCAGAAAAAAGAGGATACAGTGAGCCAGACCACCCCTCAATCACATTCCCATGTATATTTTTACCCCACGGAGGAGAACTGAGGAATCCTTGCACTGCAGCCCCTTGCTAGCCTCTCCTCAGGAGATGGAGGAAGCTCTTTGACACTGTCTGTAACTAGAAAGACTCAGTCAGAAAATGGATAAAAGAACGATGCTCTGATGCAATGTTCTTGGGACCGCTAACTACTTTCATTTAGCAGTGAATGTCCCACAGCAACTGGGATAACTCTGACTATAATTTGGTCTGGCAGCCTCCCCAGAAGGAGAACTAAATGCTGTCTTCACACCTGCAGGTATGTTTACTTCAGGGGCAGGTAGCTGAACCATCTACAGAGCTCTTTGCTATTCTTAAAAAAAGACACATCCAATTTCAAAGTAATTATTAGGCTTGCATGGTGCATTGGTTTCAGGCAGATAAGGTGCGTGCAAACCACATGAATAATCACCGAAAACCCCAACAGTGCTGTGCTCCTGAGTTGTTCAAGGACTCGAAGCATCAGTAGCTCTGCTGCAGAATGCAAGGCTGTATTTGTGTGCAAAATAAAAGCAGAAGAAACACGATTAAGTTTGTAGGAACACACCAGTCCTTCTTCAGGTCTAAAACAGAGACAATAAGATTTTGAGTTAATGACAGATACGGAACATTTTTTTCAAGTGTAAATGAAGTTGGTTTGAGAAAAAAACACCTTGTAGAAAAGAGGGAGCAGAGTGTCAGAACTCCCTGGTTTGGGGCCGTACACCCTGGGTTCAAGCCCAGGATGCAGGGCTGTGCCAGCAGCCGGCTGCCCTTTGCCAAGGTAGAGCTGCTCCTCTCCTGAGAGCCCCTGTCAGCATGGATGCACAGCACAGAACAGAGGCAAAATGGCACAGAGTCTTCCTAGTCAGGGTCTCCTTTAAGAGCCTTCCTGCCAGCCCGAAGAAAAAGCTGGTGCCAGCAGCAGCAGCGGCACCTGCCCTGCAAATGTATAGTGACAGTGCTCTCTGCTGGTAGCTGGAATCCTCACCCAGCGCCTCAGCCTGCAGAAAGCAGAGATGTGCTGAATTCTCAGCCACTCTTCTCTGTGTCAGTACGAGGTGATGAAGTCTAGGAGCACAAGCAAGTATATAGGCAAGCACAGATATGCATTTAAAAACATATGGAAGAGTTAGGCAGATAAAACTCCAATTAAAATTCTCAGCGCAGTAACAGTGCTTATTTTCAAAAGCTTTGTGAAAACAGGCTTTTCTGCTCTGTAACACTGGCACTTTTTTTTGTTTGCTTTTTTTACATGGAAATGGATGCCATAAGCTGAAAAGAAATGCTTTCCTGGCTCTAAGTTAATGCCCACATACCAGTCTCACCAGCATGAAAACACTTGTTACAGCATAATGCAGAACACTGACTCCCATAATGCCTGTAATCTGCAGATCTCCAGACACTTTATACAGCCCTCTGATGAGGTTTAGAGTATCGTAGTAAAGGAAATATTCATATAGCTGGGACAGCTGTAGAGAGGCCAAGAGGCTTATAAGTTGAAATATAGCAAGGAATATAGAGTTCTTGTCTCTGCCTCCTACAGAAATGACAGACTTGCGAATACCAGAAGTCACATGCTAGACTCAGATTTTCTTCTAACAGTGTCATCAACTACAGGTCACAAAGGGTTTATCAAATGGTGATCCTGTGCTGGAAGGGGATGGATCTCTAGAGGTGATCTGGTTCAACCCCACTGCTGCTCAAGCAGGGCCACTTAGAGCTGGTTGCCTGGGACTGTGCATTCTCCATTAATGCTTCATCACCTTATTGTAAAAAAGCATTTCCTGACGTTCAGTTTGTGCCCATTCTCTACTGTCCTGTCAGGCATATCCTTCCATGTTGTAATGTACACCAACATTCCATATTTCATGGCACACAAGCCTTTTCTACATCCAAAGCCACCTGTACTGGCTGTTTGGATGCTTTAACCTAACACCCTATTGCTGTGTGCAGAAGCACTTGACCAACAGCCTGTTAGAGGGAGTACCTATCCTTCACGAGGGGGTTAGTACGTTTTATTTTGTTTATATGGGAGTCAGGCAAACAAGAAGACTTTTAAACAACTCAAAAAGCTTTCTTTGCCAGTGGAATGGTTTCTAATGCATTAATAATCACAGCTATGTATTTTCAGTTCTCAGCGTTTGCTCTGGCACCTCTGCCAGGGCTTTGCTGGCAGACCTGAGCTTGCACTGACTATGTACTCAATCGAGCAAAGGTAAGTTGGGCCAGAAGCAGAGGCTGCACATATATATGCTCAACACAACCTCAGCAAACAGAATACTGCCAAACGAATGTGATGACATGATATTGTTGCTTTGGAGGGCAGGCAAGCAGCACCTGTCACAAGACTTCAGTCTACACAGAATATAGAATTAGACATTTTAAAAGTAAAAGAAAAAAAAATCTGTTAGAACACAACTAACTAACAGTTCTTGAATTCAGTCATGTACATTTTACACCAGAGAAACTCAGATGAAGCCAAAAGACAAGCAATAGACATCATTTAAATTCACAAGCCTGTAACTCAATGCAGACCTTACTCTCACCTGTGAGGGTGAGACTGCAACAAGGTGGCAGGAGACCTAAAATAATAAGAATAATACTCTAAATATACAGAGTCAGTTCAGACTTAAGCTACCAAAGAGCACCTGAGTCCCACTGGCTGTTCAGATACAGGCTCACAGCTCAAAGCAAATGAGGAGACCTCAACTTACAGTCAAAAACACTGAAGTTATACCAAAACTTTTCGTGCTCCTTGTAGGCTAAAAGAGTACTTAACCCTAACCTTAGCACACATGTGATTTTTTTTTTCTCACCAGGTCAGTAACATTCCCACTGTACTCCCCGAAATGGATCTAATTAAGCCAGGCAAGCTGTTTCATATTAGCTGGATGTCCTTTTTCACTCTCCGCAAAACACACACACTTCTTCAAGCATTTGTGTGGTTTGCTTTGAATACCCAGTATTAAAAATTAAACATTTCAAACTGATTTCCCTTAAATAAGTCATAAAAAAAAATCCACAGCCTGTGCATGAACAATCAGAGAAAAAGAGAACAGAAGAAAATTGTGTTAAAAGGTATTTGTCAGAAACTGTTCACTTGTTTTTACATCAGTCTCTCCAGAACCAACCTGGTAGAGCTGGGACAGGGACCTTGATCCCCAGAAGTAAATATCAGCAGCACGTCATGCTGTAAGATTCACAGAAGGTTTTACTGTTGCTATGGTTATTCAAATCTTCTTTTCAACAGGAGAGAAATAAATTCTCCAGGTCTCTGCAACACATAATAACACAACCATCTCACTGTCAGGCTCTCCACATGGGGGTGGGCTTCAACAGCATTGCCCTAAATCTAAACATCAAATATCAAACTGAGGTTATTTAAATATTTAAGAGAAATGAAAAGCAACAATTACTTAATATAGAGGATGCAGAAGGNTATTCTGTGAATCTGTGATTCTGTATCAAGGAAGGCTTTAAATCAAACTGTTCTCTGGTGACACAGAACATTCTCAGGTGTCTTCACTTCAGCATGCCACGTTCAGAGGGCTGTGTTGTGCAGTGTTTGCACCCCTGTGATTCAGGCTCAACTCCAAAACCAAGGATACATTTAATGGTTTCATCCAGACTCCAAAATACCCCATCACTGTGTAGGGTCATACTCTCTCTTTTCCTGTTCCTATTCAGCAATTTTCTGCTTATTCATCTGAGGTCACATTAGCTTTCAGCAACAGCATCACATTGAGAGCTCTTGTTCAGTCAATTATCCATCCTGACTTCTAACTCCTTTCAGGGTCACTGTTTCTCTGGAAGCAAGCTCTGCATGTGTAGCCTATTGTCCTTGTTCCCAGATACACAACCTTGCATTTGACTACATTAACATCTGTGCTGGTTAAACAAGACCCACTTTCCAAATTAACTAGACTGATCTGTCAAACTGATCCAACTTTACCACTGTTTACTGCTACTAATGCTGCATCCTCTGCCAATTTTACAGGCACTGATTTCCTCACTTCTAAACCATTAATAAACCTCTGAATTGTATTAGACTGAAAAAGATTCCCACGGAACCCTTCTGGAAATACCCTCTGTGGATGACGATTCCTCATTTACAATTCCTTTTTTGAAATCCATCAGACAATTATAATCTATTTATTATGTGCTACATTAATTTTGCATAGTTCTAATTTTTTAATTGGAATGTCATGTGGTATGAAGTCAAATGCTTTTGAGAAGTGCAGGTAGATGTCAACACTGCTCCTCTTATCAGCCTATCTTGTCAAAAAACAAAGCTGTGTTTGCTTAAGCAGAGCTGTTCTCCATAAAGTGAGATGCGCAACAGTTGCTGCATAAGACTGTGGATTGAAACAATTCTGGATTCTTAATGAGCAATGAGGAACTGTAGAAGCACAATTTTAAATGGGAAACAGACCAGTTGCATTTTCTTACTGCCAAGCCCAAAGGTTTTTAAATCACAGTTCACCGCATTTTTCTGTAATACATACTATGTTAAAATTCAAAGTGTATGTGGAGAAAGGACTCATTTGGGATCTCTCAGCACTTCAAGCCACAAACACTTACCTACTCTGCAGTATAAGGAGATGAGATGGACTGAACAGCACATTTCCTTACTCTCTCCTCATTCTGTTTAACTAGCTCCTGTCTGTCACCTCTAAGGAGACCTTGTGGAAGTCTATCTCAGTTTTTAACTCTGTGTAGAGAACATGTCCTATAAGGCAATAGAAAATATCTTGTCTTGATGACATTTGATGAGAAATCTAGAAGATAGTTTCAGCTTAAAGGTGTAACTGAATTACTGTGTGAAAAACACAGAGATGAGACATTTGCTGGTATGCTGGTCTCTGATGCTCTAAAGGACTGTCTCATCTATTTCTGCAGAAAATACACAGGGAGTCAGATCCACTGTCACTTTGCAGGTGCTGCTGCTGGGCTACAGTTTGCATTACAACTTGGAATTCTTTCTCCATGATTGCTAGGTGGTCTATGGAGTAGCAAGGACTGACACTACTAATAAATCAGTACATAAGAATTTGCATAAAATTATGTTTTCAACACTAATTTAAAGATATCGTTTTTAAAAAGCAAGTTTATTCAGATGTTTACCACAATGACAAATTCTTTTCCTCTTCAGGGAAAATGCATACTCCCTGACCTCAAAGTCAACATACGGCAAATCAGTAAACAGCATTGCAAATTATCCAGACACAGTAATGAATTTGTTGCTAGGGTCCGAATGTGAACCCGTAGCTCAGATTCAATGCCATGTGGGTCTAACTGATACTCATAACCCAAGGACCCACATGAGAAATACAGCACTTCTCTTGATGAATAGGATTGTACCAGTTAGTTCGAATCTTTCTGTGTAATTTACTATGTGCAATTACAGTCATACCTATGCAACCTCTTTGAAATCAACATAGTAACAGTCACCATATAAAAGACATCATTGGCAGGCATTGTACAGAGACTTGAAACAGATAAAGGACAGATTGAGCTAGTGCTGGAAGTCACTCCTAAATCTGATACCAGGCCTGCCTTTGATTTGCTTTAGTTCTCTAGGATACAACAGCAGCCTTATGCTCTCAAGCTCAGGATGCCATTAACCCACTTAATACAGATTTACTCACTTTTAAGAATTGCTAACTGTTCTCTGTGGTCATTATGGTCACCTTTTAAAATCAAGGTCTCTCTGGACATTCCTTTAAGTAATTTGTGAATGGGTCAATGAAACTGTTAATAATTCCAGCTGTCTTCTCTCACTCTGCTCGTGTTTCAAAGCAGTGAGATGTACTCCCGTTTTACGGGGATAGCAACATCTCTTGATTGTCTTAGGATGGGTGAGTTCTGCTGTTTCTGAAATACTGCACAAATAAGATGTGGATTTGGAACAGACATTTCTAACATGCTACAACATACCATTTAAGAGCACAGAAGTGCACAGTTCACTGAAAGACAGCCCTGTACCACTTCATTAGCCTGTATTAGCCCAATTTAAAAATAAATGGTTTCAACTGTCTGCTCACACTGTGCAAACATAGCTACAACCATTATTTATCAAAAGCTGTTTCTGTAGTTTCAGTTACCTGTGTAGATCACAGATTCATACAGTGTTGTATTCATTCACCATTGATAGGACCAGCAAATATTGCTCTAAAGAAACTGGTATTTGTGATGACTGATCTTTAACTAGTTGCTGTATTAACTCAGTTCAGAAAGTGTCTGTGCAGCCAGTAATGCTGCACATCAGTTCAGTGAGCTGTGAGGCAGGCTAAGCTACTGAGGAAATTCACCCTCATTGCCTGGTTTGCCATTTGGGAACTTGTGAAAGCCATGATGAGAACCTATGAGGCTGCAAACCATGCGCTTTCTGGAGAGCATATTCAAAACAGGGAAAAGTGACAGAAAAAACGAACTGTAACAGCCTGGGAAGAAAGGTAGTTGTTCAAGCTAGTCCACTGTAAATGTATAATGACCTGGTAAGCCTAGGCCAGTGTCTTGTTGATGCTCTGTCGACTTTGTGAGCACAACTGTTTTGAAACTGGGACCAGGGAAATTCATGGTTCAGAGGTAGGACATTAAACTGTTTGGAGTAAGCTCTCTCAGCCAATAAGCAGGTATGTACGCCCCTGGTCATGTAACTTGGTATTCTACCCAGGTTCACTTACTCTAAGCTGCCCTGAGGGATGTACAAAGACTTGTAATAGAAATATTAAGGTTAGAACAAATTAAGTATAAACGGAAATGAATGTGTGAAAGCACTAGAACAGTAGAGGTTTTAAAAGATCGGTCTGCATTGCTAACAAAGGACTCTCTTCCCAGAAATATAAATGAGAAACATGCTGTTCCTGCGAAGGCCAGAAAGGCTGCACTCTGTTAAGAATGCAGCACAGATGAGTCATCGGGCCCTTCGACAACAGGAGCGTGGCATCAAGGTCACAGCCCATCACATAGAGCATTCCTTCTCTTGTTAGACCACAAGCAAAATAGGCTATAGCTACACAAATGTGTATTATTCCAAATATATTTTACAAACAAGAAAAAATGGGCAAGGGCAAAGGGAACTTTGGCTAAGAGTTATGAAGAGTTATGCAAGATTCTGAAGCAGAGAGCTAAAGGACTTAAAGAGCACTGTCGCCCATCTCAAACACTGTTAAGGCTAGAAGGATTTTGCCATGAGATAAGCACAGAATGGAGTGACAGGATGGTGCTAACTCCAGACCTGGCAGAGATGAGATCTTGTCAGCATAGATATCTGGATTCTCATCCAGATAAAATTTCCCACTGTGGTAAACTTTGTAAAGAAGCAACTTCTCCCACACACATAACCAGTCAAATAAAGATCACTCCCCAAGTTATGGGACAGATGGCATCTGCAACCACTAACAACTACTGAAGCTGCCCTCCTCCAAATATATCTCTGTAGATACCTGAAACTTTTTAAACCACCACAGATAAGACAAGACAAAGGTGGTACTATCGTCCGAAGTGTTATTTCAGACTTAGGGGGAGGTAAACAAAGCTGGGAGAAAAGAATGTATTATTGGTAATGGACATCAAGAATGCAGAATTTATGGGCCACAAGGAAAGCAACTGTGCTGAATCAGCTTGGACTGGGTAAAAAGTAATTACATCGGGGGGGAGATTGCGACCACTGACTGACAACCCACCAACTCAAGAAATCCAACAACTAAAAAAAAGAGAAAGACTGAGCATGGGACTAACTAGCTTTAGAGGCAAGGCAATCACTTAACAAACAGCATAAGAGAACTCCATAGCCAACAAGCATTAATTCCTTTGTTTGCTAAAATGTATAAATAATTAAAAGTTTAGAAGAACCCCTACTACCAAGAAGCCCAGGCTGAAGAAGGACCAACAGGACATCACTGGATCCATGTGTAGTAATTACTTTCTGCCTAATCTGTCTCTCACTCTCACATTTTCTCCTCCCTCTATCTTCTATTCCTTTCTATCTCTGTACCTCACATTTTGTTGTTCAATAAAATCTGTACTACTGACCTCAGCATATGGTCTCATTTGCACCTAAATTTGGGTAGAGGCATCTCTCAATAATCTGATCTTAACAGAGAAAAACTTCATAATAACTTGATTCTTAATGAGTTTAAAAAAACAGTTCCAAAGTCAGCGTCATCTAACAAGAATTCCAGAATGTGATGAGCACTCAATGGCTGACACATCTCATCCTCCATGAGGCACAAAACCGATCTTGGGCACACACGTCCTAGTGTTTGTGAGTATGTGGGTGTAAGAGTGTGAGTTAAATCAATCTATTTAGAGTTTCTGAAAATAAGCATCAACTTCCCCTTCCACAATATTTTGCGACAGTTATTTCTGACAAGTGCAGATAAACTGCTTCTAGTACCAGCTATGCCAATTTTTCAGGTACTTCTTCTGTATTGTAATATACAGATATGTCCTCTAGGCCCTCAGCTCCTGATGACTTAAACGGGAAATTATGGAAGTCAGCGTTTAGGGAACACGGAGAAGTCTTAGCACCATTTAGGTTAGTCTTTGTAGTGAATTGATCCTGGTTGGATACCAGGCACCCACCAGAGCTGCTCTCTCACTCCCCTCCACAGCTGGACAGGGGAGAGAAAACACAGTGTAAGGTTCATGGGTTGAGATAAGGCAGGCAGAGATCACTCACCAAATACTGACATAGGCAAATTAGGCTAGAATTGGGGATTCTAACTGAATTTATTACTAACAAAATCAGAGCAGGACAATGAGAAGTAAAACAAGACCTTAAAAAACACCTTCTCCCCACCGCTCCCTCCTTCCCTTCTACCTACTCCCCAGGTGGCACAGGGAGATGGGAATGGGGTTATGGTCAGTTCATCGCACGTTGTTTTCGGTGCTGCTCAAGGAGAGGAGTCCTTCCCCTGCTCCACCATGGGGTCCCTCCCATTGGAGACAGTTCTCCATGAATTTCTCCAACCTGAGTCCATCTCACAGGCAACAGTTCTCTACGAACTGCTGCAACATGGTTCACTCTTCCACGTGGTGCAGTCCTTCAAGGACAGGCTGCTCCAGCATGGGTCTTCCACAGGGTCACAAGTCCTACCAGGAACCCTGCTCCAGCATGGTCTCCTTTCTCTATGGGTCTGCAGGTCCCTGCCAGGAGCCTGTTCCAGCACAGGCCTCCCCCGGGATAACAGCCTCCTCTGTACTCTGTGGTCCTCTGTACTCCTGTGGTCCTCCATGGGCTGCAGGGGCACAGCTGCCTCACCATGGTCTTCACCATGGGCTGCAGTGGAATCTCAGCTCCAGTGCCTGGAGCCCCTCCTCCCCCTCCTTCTGCACTGACCTTGGTGTCTGCAGAGCTGTTCCCCTCACATATTCTCACTCTGTTCTTCTCTGGACACAATTACAACCATGCACTTTTTTTTCTTTTCTTCTTCTTAAATATGTTAACGCAGAGGCATTACCACCATTTCTAATTGACCCAACCTTGGCCAGTGGCACATCTCTCTTGGAATCAGCTGGCATTGGCTCTGCTGGACATGGAGGAAGCTTCAGCAGCTTCTCACAGAAGCCACCCCTGTAGCCCCCCTGCTACCAAAACTGGGCCACACAAATCCAATACAGTCTTGGAAATCCTAAATTTGGTGTTGGCTTCTTATAGAGAAAAGTAAAACACAGCTGAGTAGAAATGGGGAAGAAAACAGATGTATAAGCAAACTTGAGACCATCCCCCCAGCTAATCCTTCAGCACCTGATTATGGTTTCAAATGTCCTGAAGCCCTTTAGATAATCATGTTCTTCTATTGTATAGACATTTGGCAATTATCACTATAGCTGCTTGTTTTAAAAAAAAACTTGAAGTAGATAAATAAGGCCGAGGATAACAAAATATATCATCCACCCATTATCCCTTCAATGTATGCATCCTGCTGGCACGGTTCAGAGTTCATTTACATGATAGATGCTTCTACTTCAGCCTAAAGCAAGCCTGGTCTTCATGTCATTTCCTGTCAGGAGTTGCTGAACCTCAATTATTTATTTGAGATAAATGATGCAATAAAAACACACTTTACAGTCCAAAAGCCACCTTCATCAACTGCAGGATGCCCGGCTTTCTGTTTGATTCCCACCCCCCCACAAGACACCTGTCACAGTAAAATAAATTATTCTGGTACCTAAGCAACACAACATCCACTTATTTTGCTCGTAGTAAACAGCTTAGCTGCCTCAGCCATCACAGCTGCTTTCTTGCTCCCTCCCAACCATCCTAAGAAAAGGTAACATGAGAAAGAAGAGGAGGATAACTTGTAAAGCCTGTGGCCAATGCACCAGCTGAAGGAGCTAAAACTGGTTAGGCCTTATTGAACTGGCCCATGTTACACCCATTTCTCTGCTATGCTGACTGGGGGACAATCTAAGGATGAGAGAGGATAGGGGCTAGAAAAATTTCATAACAGTGACAACTTCTTTACCTTCTTATTTTATCCAGCCTGCTGATGAAGTAAGTGAGGGCTCACAGGGCTGGCTAAATTCAGCAGGAAATGAAAATCACCAGAAATTAGTTACTTCTGTCACAGAGCAGTACTCAGTGAGATCAAAAGCTGTATAACAACAAATTAAATTCAAGTCTATCTCCTCTGTGTGCAGTTTCTCAGTTTGTGTACATAGGAAATGCAAAGGAAAATACCCCATGGGGTGTGGCAAAGATTAATCTATCAATGTGCTGTATTTGAAAACCTGAAGTGCTCTTAAGTGCTAGACCGAGTATTTCAAACACTATTTTCACACCATCTGCAATTCTGTGGCTACAAATGTAACTGTGAAATTATATTCCAGGTATACAGCATCTCTCTCCACCTCTCAATTCGTACTTCATCATTAGCACAGCATCCAAACGCTTAAGATGAAATCAGATTCAACTGCAGGATGAAACATGAAAGAAAATGCAGTACTATCACATTTCTTCTTCTGAAGGGCCCAGATGGGTATTGTCAGATAGTCAATTGAACATGAGACAGTTTTGATATACATAGTCTTGATACTCTTGTGAAGGAGCCACAAGGAGGGGAGTGATAAATGTAGGCTTTTTAATTTTCATTTTCCTCAAAGATACAGTAACTGGCATAAAGCAAGCAATAAAGCAAAGTTTAGACAGAATACTTTCAGCTCTGAAACAGTAGAAAGTCACATACTTCATATTTTCTATTTTCTATTAATTACACACACTAAATACCTTTTGTAACCATAAAGAAAAGCAGGCAATAGTTAAATCGAAAGAGAGAGGGTTTAGCAAGAAATCTGACAGTGCTCGCTGAAGAAACAGCACTGAAGTGCTACGGAATTGCATCCTGAATTCTGTCTGGTGTTGCTCTGCACTGATAAATAGCTCTGGATCATGCTCCTGTATGTTACAGCTGTGGTAAAGATTAGCTCGTAACCTTGATACTAGAGGGTTATGCTATTCTTTATAAAGCAATCTACTGATGAAAAGCCAGCACCCCCCCACCCCCTTTTTTCTTTTTTTCTTTCTTTTTTTTTTCTTTTTGTTTACTTAATACTGTGGAATCCGATATTGACTTCATCCCTAACTCAGCTGCTGGTGACCAAAATGACACCTGCCATGGACAGAACGGCACCTGCAGCAACTCTTTTCATACAGCCCAGTCCACAAGAGCAGTGGAGCTACAGGGGAGAGGACAAATTAACAAACAACCAAACTATTATGAAACCTGCAGTTACAGAGCAAGTAAAGCTCTGACAGGCGTACAAAAACCACAGCAACCCCATGTCAGTGTGGGCAAATAAGGGGAACCAGGGTGCCAAAGAGATGTAAGTTTTTTCCCCTTCCTTCCCTTCCCTTCCCCTTCCTTTCCTTCCAACTCCCTTCTTCTCTCTTCTCTTCTGCAGTAAGATGTGTTCAAAGTTTCTATGGTTTGAGTCCTTTTTCTCCATGGACAAATATATCAAAAAGGCTAGAGATTCCTAGCCAAAAATGCAAAAAAGTTAATTTGTTCCTGCATTTGCATCTGCGAATCTTCACAGGAAGCAATCTGTGTAACCTCCATGAATTAAACACACTACAGTCAAAAGCTTTTGGCACCATTTGGGGATTAATGATCAACTGGAAAGATGATGGCTTGAAGAAAGTTGAGCCATCATTAAGGCCATGTTCTGATGCCAGGATTATTGGCATTTAAAGGCCGTTTTAAAAGCACAGAAGAAAATAAATATTACAGAGCAAGTAGTTTCTTGTATTGAGCCAATACCCCTCCTAAGGGTGCTCGCAGTTTTGAAGAGTGATGCTTTTACTCTTGACATGTTTTTCCAAAGCTCTTTAGGAGCCAATGCCTAGATTGCCTCATACTTGGCATCTTTTTCAGAAATGCTGGAGGAAGTCCCCGGAAACAAGCCAGCACTTGTTTGGGTTGAGATGGACCACTGTAGGTTATTGCCAATAGGTAATGGTTGGAAAAGCACTGCCTCTAAACCCACTTTTTCATATCCAAATGCACTATCACAGTCTAGAAAGTCTGTTTCTTGTTTGGAATGATTTCTGGGAACACCTGTGGGTCTGCATAAAATTTAGTGACATTATAAATGCTGAAAGGCCAAGCTTTTGTAAATGTCCCAGTCTTGGCTATATGGACAAGGGCTGAATGACCAAATGGAAAATACTTAGTGATGTTAAATTGCAAAATAAATGATCAAAATGTTATGTCATCTTTCTGCTGGCATAAACGTAAGATAATAATTGCTTTTTCAGACCAACACGCATGAGAAAAAAACGGAATTCACATATATTCAGGCTATTAATTTGTAACTCTTTATGGGACCATTTTTATCTGTCACCATCCCATACTCTTGCATGTTGCAGTAAGTAGCAGGGAGTAACAAAAAGCGCAAGCACAGAGTCTGGGGAAGCACGGTGGAAGTCAGTGATACATAACCACTATTCCTGCTATGAAGGGTTCTCTTACTGAAACAACACTTTGGCTTTAAAATGATGTGATCCACTCTTACTAAAAGTACCTCACTACGCTGTGTTCCCTGTTACTCACTCTTGAACCAATTATTACAGCCTCTGGCTTTGCTGCTCCATTGTAACCCTTCTGAACCCATATCTGAACAAAACCATGATTATATGAGAGGATTCCAATGGTGCTTGCATAGCATTGAATCCCAGTCAAGAAATCGGGGCTCATATGCCATGAAACAAGTAAGGCAATTATCTAGATTTAAAATTATAATATTAAAAAAAAACAGGTAGCGATAAAAAACAGTGTCTGTGTATCAGTCCAAAATGTTGAGCCTTCCTACATGCAACCTCTTCCTCAAACTCCCTATTGTCCTTTTTCTTATGTTACATGTAGTCTCCCAAACTTAGAGAAAGTTAGAAGAAAATATGCCTCATTCATGGGTGATATGGCAAGACCCACAACAAAGCAAGAATTAATATATGCTTCTCTCTTCTGAACAATTAAAGCCATATCAGAATGGGAATACTTTATCTAGGGACAGCTTTGTTATCTCTGGTTAAATCAACCTAATCAAATAATTGAAGAGGATAACTTAGGTCTTTGATGTGGGAGAGAGAAGATTTGACATGCAGCCTCATCTGCTTTTGGGGCTTCTGGCAGTCACAGTTATTTGAAGCATCTCAGCTGTTGGCTGCTACAATACCATTCACATAAGGAAAAAAACCCTTGGTTTAGTTCAGAACTGAGCCAATTCTAAAGCTTCTGCTAGCATTCTCCCACCACTTCCTCACCTATATATAGTCCCACTCCTTTTATCAGCTACTGGAGGCCAGACAAGGGTGGAAAAAGAAATTATTTTAGAGAGCTTTTGAGCTTTTCACACCTCTTTTTTTTTTTTAATATTGTAAGGCTTGAAATTAGTAGGGATAGGAGATGAATCATCTGGGATTTATTCTGTCTGGAATATGAACAGGAGAACAGTTTCTACAGGAATCAAAGTGAAAGATTCATCTGACAGAGAAATTCAAGCTAAAGCACAATTTGGGTTTCTAGAGGAAATCTACAAGTTTGCAGTATTTCATTTTTTTTATAGGCCTCTCATTGGACATGTAGCTGGCATATTCTTCTATATTATTAATCTGTTTCAGTCCTCGTCCCTTTGCTTTGCAGATATGAAGAAAAACGGGTACCTCATTAATCAGCTTTAGTCCAGTAACCAGTAAGGCAGAAATTTCACTGACTAGATTGTAATGTGTTAGCTGGGGAAAAAAAGCAGACGTAAAAATAAGCAAAACTGAAAGTCATCTGATGTATAACTCCTCCCAATACAGGCAACTAAGTAGTCTTAATCATTACTAATTCCTATAAACATTTCAGCCTTGTTTTTTTCTACATAAGAAGTCCTGTAAAACTTTTATCTTTTGAAAACAATAAGGATTTCACATTCAGTCAAGGTATGTTTATATTAACAACTGACAGGCAGAAATTCTGTACCGGTGACACAAAATAAAGGAAAGGAAAAATCAAGGTTTGGGAAGTTCTAGCTGGCAGTCAAACCTCAGAGGGCTGCGCTAGCAAAGTGACAGGTTTAGCCTATTTCTACCTGTTTACTTTGCTTAAATCAGCTGCTTAAAGAAATCACTGCAGATCCCTAGGGGCAAATAAAAAATGTT
Organism: Melanocharis versteri; assembly: GCA_013397845.1. Lineage (NCBI taxonomy): Eukaryota > Metazoa > Chordata > Aves > Passeriformes > Melanocharitidae > Melanocharis > Melanocharis versteri. Next base: position 1,686,132 of record VZTG01001883.1, on the reverse strand, counting down.
CATAACAGCTAATTTCTGAAAAAAGGTCACAGCAATCACAATAGTCACAGAAATCATTAGAAAAATGTATTTCTTAAAAAATGACTTTCTAGATATTTGTTTCTTCATCTTGGATTAGGCATGGTTGTCGTGACATGGAAGCTTAAAATATCTGCTACTGTACTTGGCAAGTTACTGAAAATGAAACATTTAAATAAACAGCTTTTACAAATGTAAGGTATTCCAGCAAATTCATTCAATGCAGCTGGAATCTGGTGGACTTGCCTAGATTCTCCAAAGGCACCAGGAAGATAACAATGTTGTAGAAATGATGCAACTGTATTTTCCCAGCAGGACTCCAAAGACCAAATTTTTTTTATTTCCAGATCAATAGTGGCATCAGCTGGAGAAGACAATTATCCTTGATGATATATTGTACTTGCTTGTATCTCTCTGACAGAGACCAAACAGTGTTCACTACAACTCTGTGAAGTGGTTCAGCACCATCCACCCCAGCTTCTAGAGAGGAAAAATAAGGCACAGAGTTGGGATAGCGAGAGAAACAGGTATAATAAGTCAGTAGCTAAACTGGGAGAAGAACCAAGCACTTTCTACTCCTAATTTGGCCTCTGTCACCAAATGAAATATGAAAATATTACTGGTAGGAGACAAGTGAAACAAAATAAGTACCAAATAAATACTAAATAATTACTTCATAGTCTATGTCTCCAACTTCCATTCTCTAAAATCCCTACTGTCATCTCCCCCTTTCTCTCTGCGCTCAGAATCTGAATAAAAATCTAAGAAATCTATTTAACATTCTTCCCATTTCTAATCTTCTATTGAAAAGATTAGCTAGTTGACATAAGTGCAACTTCTTTCAATGCAAACTTCTGTCATAACAGAAGAATAATAAAATCATTATATCATAAGAAAAAAAAAATCACTGACAAACCAGAAGCCTTTCCATTTTTCTATGTCCCTCATTCTCACATTCCCGTTTTCTATTTTTTTCTTTCCTCATCAAATGTCTGCAAAGAATCTCATCTATTTCTATTTTTAACATATTACTGATTCTAGTCCAGTCACCTCCCTTCTCAACCTTTTTTCATGTGTTTATTATTCCTTTACATGAAATCACATTCTCTGAAAGTCTGTTCCCAAGTTGCTCATTTTCAGGTGATTTTTATCATGCTTCCTGCCAGCAACAGAAAATTGTCTTCCTTATGTTATGTACTGGAGTATGCACTTCATAATTTAAGTTAGTTCATGCAGGGGTCGCCTCAAAATTTCCATTGTTTCAATTGGACGAGAGTCTAGAGCTGATCACACCTCTTCCATATTACTCATGTCTTTGTGATTTGCTGTCATTCTCAAACCCTCCTATTTCAAATTCCCTGCAGGAGCAATTTCTTCCTGCTGTAGCTGCACAATCTTATGCCATCCTGTACTAAGTAACACTGATAACACTGTTCACCTGGGAAAAATTTGAAATTTCCTGTCTGGAGGAGAAGTTCTCTCAGAAACACAGACAAATTCGCTTGACTTCAAAGAACTTACATAAAAGTCATCTAAAACATACATCACAGAAACAAAAGAAAGCAGAGTTGAGTTCTTCTTTACTACGTCACAGGTCAGACTGAACAATTATCTAGGTTTTTTCCAGTCCTTGAGAAATGCAAAGTGAACACAATGTGTTGTAGGAAAAAAAAATGAAGCAGATGTGTGGGCTAACTATAGGATCATTCCCTTCAGGCATGAAAATGTTGCTATTTTACTTTTTCTTTTGGTTCAATAATTCTGAAAGTCTCTTGCACCTGAAGACCCTTTGGAGACCTCCATGAAAAGAATTCCTGATGAACGTACGTTACAGTGAGCATTACTGGAGGTGAGAACATCAGCAAAACCAGAAGATATGAAAGCATCCATATGAAAGTGTCAATTGATCTGTGACTTTAAACTTCAAAACATACAATCTTTGTACTCTGGTGAACAGAAATCTTCCCTTTTACAGCTCTTTCTTCCTGAAGCAACCTATCGATAGGGCAGCAAGGCAGGTTATCAGTGCAGCACTTCCCTGACGAATAAAGGCAAATGTTAACCGCACTCTCAGACTCTAGAGCATCTCAAACCTTACTACAGGAGAACCAGCAAAAGCCACTACACTGCTCTGGTCTGTATCTTACTGCCAAAGTTTGGATGCTTCTGCAAATACAGTAAAAACTGATCTTACTGACCATCTGGAACTAATGGAGAAGTACTGTGGAAATTCTCAGAGCAATAAAAGATAGTTTACTTTTAGAAGAATCTTGTCCAACAGCATAAGCACGTCTCAGTAATCACTCAGATTCATACATAGGTCATTTATATGTAATAGACCAAATCAAGTAGAGTATAGTCCAAAGCTGGGCAAAGGGAAGTTGAAATGCATTCCTTTAGGAAGGGAATGGAGCCAGAGTATTCAACATATTCGAGCAATAGCATCCTTTTGATTAGTTTATAGAGACTTGTCATTTACTGACACAAGGCAGAGCTGCCAAGGCAGCACTATTGTTTATACCAAGTTGTCATTCATGTCCCTCACATTTTAATGCAAAATGGAAATTACAGAATTACAGAATCAGAGAATCACAGAATGGTTTGGGTTGGAAGGGACCTTAAACATCATCTAGTTTCAACTCCCCTGCCTTGGGCAGGGACACCTTCCATTGGAGCGTTTACTTAAAGCCCCATCTAACTTGGGCTTGAACACTTTCAGGGATGGGGTATCCACAACTCTCAGGGCAACCTGTTCCAATTCCTCATCACCCCCACAGTAAAGAATGTCTTCCTAAATCTAATCTAAACCTACCCTCCTCCAGCTTAAAGCCCTTCCCCTTGTCCTGCCACTTCATGCCCTTGTGAGAAGTTTCTCTCCATCTTTCTTGTAGGCTCCCTTCAGGTACTGGAAGGGCTAATTAGGTCTCGCCAGTTGTTAGGATGAACAATTCCAATTCTCTCAGACTTTTCCCATCAGAGGTGCTTCATCCCTCTAATCATCTTGGTGGCCCTTCTCTGGACTTGCTCCAACAGGTCAATGTTTTTCCTGTGCTGGGGACCCCAGAGCTGGATGCAGCACTCTAGAGAAAATGAGACTGCTTTAAGTACCTGCTGGCTTTTTTGTATTTGCACTACCACTCAGGTGAGCCACACTGTGTAAGAAACAGAATCGAAAAAATAATCAATTAGAACGAGCATGTAGTTTTTTGCTATTTCTTTGCTTTCATTTCTAACATTTATTTTAATAGGTAGTTATAAAACATGCTGCAAGGGGACAATGAGGTACATAAAATGTGTTATTGCTTATATACAGTAAATAATGTCTGGAATTTATCTCCACTAGACAGAAACTAATAACTCATGATAACTCATAATTTCAAAAGAAAATTTTCAAATCAAATTGAACTATTTTATATATTCCCTAATACCTCACAAGGAGGAAAAACAGATCACAAGTAGAAACCTTCTATAAGTGAAGGTTAATTCTCTCAAACCTGACTGATCAAAACATGCTTAAATTAGAGTGAGATCATTTTTAATCTCAGGAGATCAGAGGAAGTGAAAGAAAGGAACAATTACTGCTTCCTTAGCTAAAAACTGTAACACTTTACTTTTGTGCTTTTATAATTTTTATGTTGAAGACTATGTCAAGCACATTGAACAAAAATAGCTACAGAATCACTTCCTTGGTTAAATGCACTTTAGGAGGAAAGTCTGTCAGCTGAATCACTAGAATCAAGTGGGGCAATTGTGCAAAGCTTCAAACCTGACCTTTACACTTTACACAAATTGTTCTTGTCCCATCATTTCTCTCTCTCTTCTGAATAGAAGTGTGGGCTGGCATAAATATACTAATCATCAGAGAAACAGTGAGGTTCCAGAACAATATTAAATACAAAAGTACCATAAAACCCCCAAAAACTACTTCCAAGAAGCCGTTGATAAACACTTGAAATGGCAGTGGCCAGCAGTAGGTACCCTCCACCCATAATATTCCTTTCAGTTTCATATTCTCATTTGTTCACATCTAGCATATCTATCAGACATCAGATACTTTTCAGCCCGGTATAGAGCTCTGAATAGAATATGGCTCCCACTTAACAAGGAGCACTACATTAGAATGAATCCTGTGTAGCATATTGGTGTTTATAGCTGTTGATTTCTTTAATAAATGCTTTTCACTTAAGAAGAATGTTATTCCACAGAACAGTCCAAAATGAAATTATAAACAATAAATATGTCCACAGACCACCTACAGTTCTCTGTGGTGTACTCTGCATTTTTTTCTTATATATTTCCTAAAGCTAATGAAAATTCTAGGGAAAAAACATTCCACACAAAATATTTTCCAGAAGTCAGATAAGAGAAGATTAGTTCCAATCAATTTTATTCATTCTAGAAACCTCTTCTGGATTTTTTGTGCCATGCACTTAGACCTTTACTGAGTAAAAAATTCTGAAGAGTTTACCAGAAGTTTACCTTACTACATAAGGATTTCAGACCCTGATTCTGAGAGACTGCAAAATATTTTGTCCTTTCATTTTATAATGGTCTTCTGAACTTTGACACTGCATTCACACGACAGCTTCCTATTTAGGTGTTGAACTGGGAACTCAATGTCTATGAAACATTCTTTAATTATCATAGTCAAAGGATGTAAATTTTAGAGGTTAATTTGATTTAACAGATTGATATGACTTTGATTCGAGGCATCTGTCTTTGATCAATATAAATGACAATAATGTCTTAAAATATTTTGTTCTTCATCTTATGTTTGTTTAAGAGACTAATGAGATGATTCTAAATTGACTTTGACATTCTGCCAAAAATCAGAAAGCCTAGAAATGGGACAAGACACAAGCTATTAAGTGAACTAGTCAGGAAGACACACACCAGTCATACAACTGGACACGGTGAGCCTTGTGGGTCCCTTCCAACTCAGGATTCCCTATAATTCTAATCTCTTTCCAATGCATTTTTTAAAAAACTCAGACAGTATTGCTTCTTTTCTGTACTTGGTGGAATAAGTAGCAGGTATATCAAGAAGAGATGCAGCTATATCTCCAGTCTTCTTAAACACTGATTATGTCGGCTTCTAGGCTCTATTACCTGCCTAGCTTGTGTGATAGCTACAAAATCATGCATGGATGAATGGTCTTTCAGCTCTTGAACCTTTAAGCTCTGGGGCCTTTAAACTCTGGAACTTTTTTTCCCAGACCACAAAACTAACAGCTTTCCTTAACATAATGTCTGTTGATTGTCTGGTGGCTCCATCAAAGCGAAAAAATTCCACGCTGTCACTCATTGGTATTTTGTTGAGTGTATTACAACTTGAAAACTGAATTAATGGGTCAAACTCATCAACTCCCTCATTTCTGGAAACTTAATCTTTGACTGAAAGGAATAACATCTTAACAAAGACTATATTTTTTTAGAGTTTTTTCACTTCCAACAGTGAGACATTTTGAGGTAGTAGTTCCAATGCCATGCTCAAAGATACAGTCTTACTGGCACCTGACTCTGAAATCTCAAACTTGAAGACAACTGGAGATATGTCTGAACTGTTAATCATCCCAGCTTGGCACTCACTCAAATACGAAAAGCAAAAGAGGAAATGGGAAGCAATAAAAGTGGTAAGTTTAGAGTAACCCAGAAGTTTAGAGATATCTAGAAATTTAGATCAGTAACTGTGAGGTTTATTATTGAATGAAGCAGTTTTTCAAGTCACAGCTTCACGTATAAAACGAAAGCACTGAAGAAAGATACAACATATGGAAAACGGTTAGACGGGAATCATGTTATCATCACATATATATACTAAAATCCTTTGATGAAAGTTCATTTTGGACACTGGAAACTGAAGGTCTTTTTGAGTGATTGTTTATATATGTAAGCTACGGACTCCAATACCATAGGCTTGAATGCCACGAGGACACATTTCCCACTTGGGATCAGAAGTGGCCAGTTAGATCTGCCTTGGTTCCTGTTTTACCTTCAAGCATTCAAAACGAGTAGTGAGTAGCACTAACACTCCATTCGGCAGGGCACCCACAAGCCCGCATGCAGTACAACAGAGGGGGCACCTTGATTTAATGCATTATCTGGTAGCAGGACAAAGGACTGAACACAAACCAGGTAAGTCAGCAGCAGGTGGATGCCTGAGAAGAGGCTGTGAACCCATGGGAGGCCTGTGCTGGAACAGGCTCCTGGCAGGGAACTACAGACCTGTGGATAGAGGAGCCTGCGCTGGAGAACATTCTCCATTAAATAACATATTCAGTTACATTCAATTTTCCTGCTGAAGAACTTATTAAAAAAAAAAGAGAAAAACCTGTTTTACCATCATCTTTGTTGCCTCATGTGTCCCAAGTCAAGCCTACAGGCAACCAAGGAATAATAGGCTTTGTCTAGAAGGGTGATGATATCATAATTAATGGAATTTTTTATGACTTTGATCCCAATTTTCTGAACAGCACATGCTGTAGTCTTTCACACGTGCAGCCACAGCTAAATAAATTTCTTCCCAATACAGGGGAAGTGCTGTCTAGCAACATGCACAGCTTGTGCTGGTCCATTTCTAAATATTGGTTCATTCTGAACAAATTTTTGAAGCCTTGTGCAAGACACAAAAAAAAAAGCTTCTTTCAAAGCTTCTGAAGTCAACTGATTTGTGTTGGGAAAAACCTTGCAAATATTATCTCAGTTCTTCCTCAATGTGCTGTATAATTGCAGTCTGTTCTCCTCCTCTTACAATGAATATAATCAGCATCTGAATATTTTCTTGTGCTTTTATTAGTATTATTAAACAAAATAATCCTCAGAGCTCATATTCTAAAACTTATTTAAGAACATTAAATGGTACTTGTGTCCATTAAGGACTGATCTGGGTGATATTATGGTGCTTATATTTGTTATCACTGTATGAAAATTATTATAGTAATAAACCCACATAGTTTTCCAAGTGATTCCATTTAATCTCAGCAAAAACAAATAACGTGTCATGCAGAGTACTTTACATTATTAATCCACTGCCGACAGATAACCAGAAAAGTCATAACTGTCGTTCCTCATTTACTCCTTCATGCAGATTGATCTGAATATTCTGCTTGGAAAACTGGCATCGGGTGAGCCCCAGCAGACCTGAAGGATCACTGTGAAGGCAGTGAGGTGCTCAGAGCATTTGAGAGCATTATCCTAAAAAGACGTTTATAACTCTGCAATGAGAACGGGGATGAAAGTTCAATGATTGGGTGTAAACAATGCCATGAATAAACAATAAGGTGGTACAACAATTTCACAGATATAATTATTCTCATTTTACAGGCAGTCCAAGTAAGGCATGGTTTCTTACATTTTTGGTCTTGTGTTTTGTAGAGATGAACTACAATAGGAGCATTCTACACTCAAAAATGGAAGTTGTGCGTCCAGCACAGTGATACGTAGATTTCAATACCTGGGCATTATTAAAAAGAAGATTTGTTGTTATCATATACCTTTTCCCAAGCTATATACTTTTTTGTGCTGCTTTAAAGTGGGAAGCAGAAGAAAGACAGCTACCTGGACCTCCTAGAAATTCTTCTGTGCACAAAGATACTTCACTTTTATGAATCTATATGCCTGAATTCTTCTATACCATACCACTGAGAATTTGAGGGTCACTGCCTAGTGCTCTGTTGATCACTTGTCTGATAAACACATCTGTAATACATTGGCGAGAATTGTGTCATATAAATAGAATTAAAGTTTGCTGCCTTATTACTATTTACATTTAATTCAGGATGGTGTTTTGACATTATTGTGCGCTTGGAAGGAAATGTCTTCAAAAGACACCTCAAATATTATATGATGAAAAAAGTTTTAAAGAAAAGACTTGTGTCATTTCTGATCCAAAGCCTATGGGCAGCTATAGCCTGATTTAAGCTGAAGAATATATTTGAACTGTACAATTTTACACAGCTTTACATTAGAGATATGAAACCATGCCTTTTGCAGTATATGGAAGTGTGACTTTGATTTTTCAGCTCATTATATAGAAGGGTAGAGCAAGATTCTCTCCAAAGGCTGTCCCTAAGAAGGTTCTGAAAAAAAGTGAGTTTTTGAGTAGCAGCATTTCTGAGGAAAAGGAACTTGCTTTAAGGTCATGTGTCACCACACTGGCAGAGACAGCAAGGGAGCATTAAGGCTTTCTCCCCAGTACCTCATTCTAACCAGTGGACCATAGTCTCACTGTTGGTCTTTGTCTGTCACAAAGACTTTCATCCTTTTATGGACTGCTATCTCATTCCTACACTAATAAGCATGGTTAGAGTAGAGTTAGTAATTGAAATTTATGACTTGTGTACCCTATTTTAACGCTTTTCCAAAGACTCATTAAATGTCTTTTATGTGTATTTTTCTCTGCCTCATACTTTCATTAACTGGAAAAAAAGAGAATAAAGTCCCATTTACAACACCACTGCAGCCATGCAGGATCCTTGCTTGACTGATGTTCTTCTAATGAATTATATGTATTGTAAATAAGTACCGAAAACTAGCCCAAGGTCTTCACCATTAATTTTTCATTAATGAAATGCACCACTTAGCTTGTTTGACACTTAAGTGATTCCCATAAATTTAAAATAGAGGTCACCATAAGGAAAGCATTTGAAAGTGTCATTGAGGGAACAAGATAATGAACTATTCACCCTTCCCCAAGCACTTTTAAATTCACAGGCTAGTCAGTTGTAAAATTTGAAAATGAGTAATATTTTAATTCTTAAAGTAGATGCCAAGATTTAATGAAAAAAATAAGTACTCTAATAAGTGAGCTTTTGCTTAGGGGCTTTTTCTTCTCTTCGGCTGTCTGCTTTTCTCTCCTTTTACATTCTATGACAGGAAAATTCTTATGCCTTATTTAGCTTAGTATGTCATGAAAAAATAATAACACCTATATAAGAGAGGAGCAAAGGATAGAGTGGGCGTGGGGTTAACCTGTAACATCCTGCTTTGGCCGATTGCAATTGATGGTGGGGCCTGTGAGGCCATTGCTAATAGGCAGTATCTCTTCCATGTTCCAGACAGAGGAAAGCTTTGACACTGCTTTCTCACAGGAAACCTCGGGAATACCAGCCTTGATGCAGGCATCATTTTCTGCTAGTCAGCTACACAAATGCTAAACAGTAGCTTCTCCTAGCTGTATCAGCCAGGTCACTTGATAATGTAGTTACCATACTAAAATTAGGTAACAGAGTTGAATTGCAACCCTCTGGGACTGAAAGTGAAGCTCAAACATTGATATTTCACTCCAGATCAAAATTTATCTGCACAGCCAAGTGAAAAAAACCAAGAGCCCATAACCAACATTAATAAAAACAACAACTACAGCAAAACAAAAACAAACAAATAAACAAAAAAACCCACCACCCAACAAAAAATGATGACAAAAAAAAAGCAACAACAACACAGAGAACACAAGTAACCAGAAACCCTCTTTTAGGCAGAAATAATACTACCTACCCTGAAAGCCTGTCTGTTGATCAAGGCTGTTGTGAAGGTTGGCAGGTCAGAGGACAGCCCACCAACAGGCAGTCTCAGGCAAGATCCGTGCACCACAGACTGCTTCACTGTAAATATGCTGTGCTTGCACCAACCTGGTGCTGCAGCAGTGGTGCAGAGATGGGCCCCCAGGAGGCAGAGGGGGCCATTTCAGAGTTGTTTCCTATTTTCACGAAGGACCTGGCTTTGGCACAAAGAAAATATGATGGATGAAGCCAAAAATACCATGGTCCTTCCTGTGGATTTTCTTTCAAAAAAAAAAAAAATCAAAACTCAACAAAAAAGAGAAATATATAGAATAAAACAGTTCAATTGTAAGGGCCCTACAAGAGTCTTTACTCTCCCACTAAATAAATGTTTCCCAATGTGTTGTCTGAACGCACCCTTTCACAGCTTTGAGCCACTCCCACACATCTCGCTGAAGGACACCAGGCAGAAGGGCTCAGCACTCCCCAGAGCACAGCAAGGCTGTCCCTCAGCCTACCTTCCTCCAAAGCAGACAAGCCTATTGTACCCAGCTGCCCCTCCTAGGGCATTCCCTCCAGCCCTGCCACCAGCTTTGCTGCCCTCCTCTGAACACATTCAAGGACCTCCACATCCTTCTTAAACTGTGGGGTGCAGAACTGCACAGAGTAGTTGAGGTGAGGCTGCACCAGTGCTGCACACAGTGGGATGATCACCTCTTCTGGCCACCTGGTTACATTGTGTGGGCATTTTTTCCAGTACTTTGGAAATGTTACATTTGCAATGTACATAGAGATCCGAGGTGTCCTTTATATTGCCTTGTATAGCTACTGGATTGAACAGGCACTGAATTTTTGGAAGCATTCCTTATCAAGAGTTGTGAAATCGGGATCTTAGAACGCTTGAAAGATGATGTACTCTGGATCACTTACTAATTTGTGTGAAGAATAATATTTTTTAAAGCATCCTAATGAACTACAGCCTACATAAAACCTCTAGACTACTTTCTCAGCTTTTCTTAGTATTCTCAAAATCTTCAATCCCCACGCAAAACATGTTTTGCATTGCTGCTGAGCATTTGTCACTTTTTCTCATCTTTCATCCAAGAGAATTCTATATTGTTGCATATTTTAATTGTTGGTGGTGAGATTTAAGAATACTGAGAATAATTTCAAAGGTAGATCAGATACAACACGACCTATAAATGAGGGAAAGAAGTTTCGATGAACCCTTATCCAACTCTGATCAGTTCATGTGGCTTACTTCAGGTTTACCTGCAAGAACTGCAGTTAAAACATCATTAGTACATTTTTCCCTACAATCTGGAACTGCTCCTCTCTTTTTAGGTGTGTGAAATATTGAGAGAAAAAACTGAGAAAAGAAATGTGCTCTCACTCAAAGTTTTCAAGGTATTTTTGTCATCCTCAGTAAATTTAACACTATCCAAAGGCAAAAATGATTAGCAACTAAAATGAAATGTCTCGAAAACTTTGCGTGTACAAGAAGGGTCACAGGCACAAAAAACTGGGATGCTGCTTTTGCCACAACAGTAAGACAGTAAAAGCGCAGTCAGCTCTCTGGGGAGGGATAAATTCTATCTAACAGTGAATTCTGAAATATAAGGGCATGACAATACACATAGAAATACAGTAGGAATGTTTGCCTCTCACATTTAGTTATCACAAATGAATCTATCTTAGGCAATTTTTAAAAAAATAATTGAAATACATTAAAAAAATCAGTCACTTCAGCAGCCCTTGCAAAAGCACCTCCTTGTTCATGACTCATTTTCTTTGGACAGGTGTCCACCAGCACAGAAATGCCAGGACTGTGACTGCTAATTAGTTCTCTTTTCAAGAATCTCAGAAATAAATGCATGAGGCAAGATCTCAAATCAAAGCATTGTCACTTTCAGCCCTTCAATGCAGGATTTAGGCTTTCTGATAACCTGGATGGTGGTAATATAGTCTTTGCTCACTCTCTTTCTTTTAGGGTTAATAAATGAAAGTGTTCATAGCCCTGAGGGGCACTTTTGCAGCAGCAATAAATTCTGAAGGCTGTGTAGAGATGGCAATAACTATTACACCTTTCACACTCTCTGTAAATACATAGCAGGACAACGGAGGCCAATCATCATTAACATCATCTGCTTGTAGCCCAATTCTGTGTGTGAAATTAGCAGGTAGGTCCTGGCCTTCCTGAGTGCTGAACAGGTGAATCCATAAAAAGACAGAGCACAGCCACAGCCAGCACTAATTGGCTCCCTTGTTGACTCTTTTAGTAAAGACAACAACTAATGAGCAAGAATGAATGCTGAACTTCCTAAATACAGCTGCCTGCAAAGGTTTTGTTATGAACAGATACTGAGCATACAGAAACAACCTGCCCTACTACTTTCTGTACTGAGTCTACTCTCATTGTAAACCAAGGACTCCCCTCTTTTGGGCTGCCCTCAATGACATCAAAGGATTTAAAACTGAAACCACTCACAAGACTGGAGCACAGGTGTGTCTCCTGAGGTTACTAAGTGTGGAAGTGGTGATGTCGCTAGTGTGCAGCAATGAAGAAGGAAAAGCTTGTTTTAAGTCACACCTTAATGCAACTTCAGATAAAAACAATACTACATATTTTAAGTACATATTCTGCCTCTATCCATTTACCTCAGAGTTTTATAATAAATCTTTCATTACTGTATGAATGTTTGTTTACATTATCCTAAATTTACAACTCTTAAAACCAACATTACCTCGGGAAAACTTGCCATACAAATCACAGTATTCTCTCTCGAAGTTCACTGCACAGACTTAAAGAGAGCTATTTCTTGATAAAAGCCTCATACTACTTTATTTAAAGCTGATGAGACTCAGTCCACATATCTGACAGAACACTACAGAGCAACAGATTACTTCAGCAAATGCAATTGGTGAATGGAACCTTGCCTATCCATTCTCCAACAAAGTGTGCACAGCCAGCTGGAGGTAAAGATGGCTGTCACATCATACAAGTTGGGCAATTTTCATGCAGCATCATAGTTTCTTCAATCTCACTAACTGATACAGCAGAAAAGAGCAGCAGAGGTACACAAGTCTTTCCCTTGGGTTGTTTGCTGTGTGTATCTTAATCACCACTCTGTCTGTGACATAGTTTAATATTATGTAGTAAACCACTTCCGTGAGGTTTCACCAGCTTTAGCATTCTTAAAATACACTAACTCAAGACATATGACAAAAGAAAAACAAACTTTCTTTTTTGACTTTCTCCTTCCCAAAGTGGGACATATATGAACTGGGATGGCCTATGCTGCTAAAGGAGAAAAAGAGTTTAAAGGTCACTGTTCAAAAGTTATTTTTAAAGCAGGTCTAAAGTAAGACTTAAGTAGCTGCTTTGTGCAGAGGAGAATTTGCTCTATGAGTTTATGGAGCTGGTATACTGTTCCAGCTCTTTCTTATTTGTGAGGAAAGAACTTTCATCTTCAAGGCATTCAATTCAACATCCTTCTGCCAATTTCATACTCACCACCACCAGAAAATATATATTCTGTACTAAAAATAAAGGGCTATACCCCATAGATTTGGGAACAATGTGAAGGAGCTGGAAGTTAGTGAGTGCATCCTCCAGCACCACCTTAAAGCTAAAAAATAAGGGGTAGACTACAGAACTTCTTACACTGAAATGAGGACCCACTTGCATGTTATAGTGGATCATGCAACAAAGCAGCTGACAATGTCTGTGAAAGCTGGAGGGATTACCCTTAGTACTTGAAAGCAATACAACCGGGCTGACTACAAAGAGGGGAAAAAAAAAAAAAGCATTGACAGAGCTGAGAGGTAAGATCAGAGTCTAAACATAAAATGCTTCAGCCTACAGACTTCATTGAAAAAGGCCTCTTCCTCAGTAAGGTACAAAAGGCAGACAACAATAAGAACTTCACTGGAAGGAGAGCCAGGGTATACATTTTAATGAAATTCAATTCATTCTGTAATTGGGTCACATCAGTAAAAATGAATGCAAATTTATGGGCTTACAATGTGTTTAGCAGTTACGAATGCCTAATAAATCAGCTTTGAAAAACAATGGGTTTATATTCTCACCCCAAACCTCAGTCCTGTCATTACCCAACCCTACAAATGCCCCAAGGAAGTATGTTATCAACTATCTACAGCACAGATGCAACAGAAATCAGGAGGTAGCTCAAAACTTGTTACCTTTTTAATTAAGAGGTTATGTCCCCACCTCCTCCCATCAATGCAGGCAGCTCAAATTAAAAGAAGGTGAGTACTTGAGAAATCAGTGCTTTGGGGTGCTGATGTCATTAGTAGAAAACTCCACTGGAAAGCCAGGCTTGAAGTGGGTTCTAGCAACACAGCACCGTAAAAAGAAGCCCCAGTCCCATCATCTTTTCAAAAAGAGGAAGAAATCAAAGGTCTTTCAAAAGGATTTTATTTTAACAACAAGAGAGAAATCCATTTCCTCTAGACTTTAAAATGTAGGTCTCAGTGAAGCAGAAAGTATTTTCTAAGATGATGGAATTACTTATAGGAATGTGTGTTAATTCAACAGGACTAAAAGCAGTTAATGTGGAAATCTCCTGCTCTGCCATGCTTGCAAATAGAAGCTGAACTACGTGTTTGAATTTCACAGAATCACAGAATATTCTGAGCTGGTAGAGAACCACAATGATCATTGAGTCCAACCCCTAAGTGAATGGCCCATATGGAGATTAAATCCATGACCTTGGTGTTATAAGCACCATGCTCTAACCAACTGAGCTAAAATTTATTCCAATACAGACCTTTACTTCTTCAAAGGTTCCAGTCTTTTCATTAGAACTCTACTTTCAGAAAAATTACGATCATTTAGGTTGGAAAAGACCTCCAAGATCATGGAGTCCAACCTTTGACCAATCACCCCTTTGTCAGCTAGACCATAATATGAAGTGCCACCTCCAGTCATTTCTTGAACAACTCAAGGGATGGTGACTCAACCACCTTCTTGGGAAAATCTCCTGAGGATTCCCCAGAAAATTCCCAATGCTGACTCAAAAGAAATTAAGTCCCCTAATATTGTTAGGGTCCATTTATCATATTTCAAGACACCACTTGCATTGGGTTTGGGTAAAAAGAGACCTTAATTACAATTGCTATTCCTTTGGGAGTTTCATCTCAGGGGACTCAGGATAATAAAATGAAATGCTAGAGACATGAAAAGAGCATGGAGAGTAAGATCATCAAAAAGTTTTATTACTTCCCTTCCTTGGACTTTGGAGGAGCCAGTTTCCTCTAGCTGCAGTCATTTTTCTTAAAGCAAGATTAGTCCTGCTGCTGCATCTACAACACATTTGCAGAAGCGGATGGCAGAGGATTAGTAGCACGCTTCTGTGCTGCTAATGTGAAATGAGTTCTTTGATGCACTACTCTGCGTTTATTTCTCAATCTGTACAATATGAACTTCACTAAATCACAGCAATATTGTTATCTAAATTTGCAGTGTAAATAAATATTTACACAGCTAATTTATCTTGCTATAAACTGTATGATTGCAATACATATTTTCAACTGTTCCAGCAGAGCAACATCGAAGCAGGGTCTTGGGGTTGTGCTCCTTGCTCTAGCTCTGACCTGCTGTGTCACTGGGGAGTAATCTTTTAACCTTTCTGTGCTGTGTTTAATGTAAACGTAAAATGAACTGATATTATAAACTCCCCTGAAGTGTTTCCATCCCAGGTGTGTTGTAAGGCTTAATTAATTAGTGTCTGTGAGGCACATCAAGTTCTTCATGTGAAAGACAGTGTATACTGAGATACTGTGATTGTTTATCATGTTTATTAATGCTGAACAGCACCAGAAAACCATTTTCAAAATATATTTTCCATATATTTTAGAATCTGGTCAGGGAGAATTATTATAGGGAAATTTATGACTGTAAGGCTAATTCACACTTTTCTCAGACCCCTGTCTCAGCTCTGGAAGATCTCCTTGTACTCCTCAGCTCCCCATCTGGGTCTCACAGATCCTCTGTGCACCTAAAATCCCCTAGCACTTGAGTCTGAATGGAGTCAGGGAGCTGCCTATTGCCAGATCTCAGGGCATTCTCACAGGAAACTGTCTAGATCACCTAGAAAGGAGCTAACGCCACGGGTTTCTACTGTTTAAGGGCAGCTTTTCAAGAAAGAAGGATGCTTTGAATCCAGTTGTGTCTCAGAGTATGGAGATGGACTGCTGCAGCATGTACCACTCAGACATTGGAAGGAATTAAAAATAATAATAAAAACCAGTTACCGCTAGGGAAAACAATCTCTCATGGAGTTCTTTGTTTCACTAACATAGTAGCATTCATTGGTCTTCAAAAATGTGTTATTTCACCAAGAGGGCAGTCAGGTACTGCCCAGAAATGTTCTTTAGTTTCTGCCCATGGCAGTTTCCAAGACCAGATTGGAAAAAACCCTGACTGCCCAACACAGGAAGGGCATTGTCCTGTTGAAGTGAGCCCAGAGGAGGGTCATCAAGTTGATCAGAGAGATGGAACACCTCTCCTATAAGGAAAGGCTGAGAGAATTGGGATTGTTCACCCTAGAAAAGAGAAGGCTCTGGGGTGATTTAAGTGCAGCCTTCCAGTACCTGAAGGGAACCTGCAAGAAAGATGGGGAGGGACTTTTTAAAGGGCGTGTAGTGACAGGACAAGGGGAAATGGCTTCAAACTGAAAGAGAGTAGGTTTAGATTGGATATTAAGAAATCTTTACTGTGAGGGTGGTGAGGCACTGAAATGTGCTGCCCAGAGAAGTTGTGGATGCCCATCCCTGGCAGTGTTCAAGGCCAGGCTGCATGGGGCTCTGAGCAATCTGGTCTAGTTGAAGGTGCCCCTGCCCACACCAGGAGAGCTGGGACTAGATGATCTTTAAGGCTCCTTCCAACCCAAGCCATTCTGTGATGATTCTATGAGTAACCTGGTCTGACTTCTTCCCAACCTTCATGATTCTCTCTCCATGCTTAGATGTTTCCTTATGTCATTGCTGGTAATCTTCTATCGGCCTCCCCAGTACGCTTGTTTTCCAGTCACTGAGTTAACATGGCTTTTTGTCGCTGACTGGCAGAGATGTTCTGGACTGTCCACCAGAGAAAGATCTTACTGTCCACCACAGAAAGATTTTGTATCCTCACAGAAAAACTCCATCACATATTTTTATGAATGACTGCACAAAAGCTACCAAAATTTACAAGAGGTTCATAGGCTCCCTCAAATCATCTCAGCCCTATCATAATGTCTTCAGATAGTAGATACACAAAATTTCCATTACTGAGTTTTCTGTTCCCTAATCTTTTCTATGGATCATATAATTTTACTCAGGGCAGTAAACAAACTTAGAAGAACTAAGAATATTAAAGTACATAAAATTAGGTCATATACCATGTAGTACCATAACGGCAGGCTGCAGTTCTTCTATTCACTGAAGAATCAGAGATTTAAACCTGTAATAATTCTGTTATACTGTATATATTGATTTTAAAAATATTTTGTGCATTAAATATTCATGGATACCTGTAGATATATTCTAAAACCACAGAAAACTTTAAGGAGTTTATGAATTTTTACAAGAATTGTAATACCTACAACACTCCCTTTTGTCTAAATGATGTCATTGTGTTAAGCATCTAAGAAAAAGACAATAGCACCGAAGAAGAAAAAAAACTGTGTTGAAATTTCAGCTGTTGTTCTGAACAAAAATGTTTGATCTCACAAACATGGAGTCATAAAGCATCTCAGTGATTTTGTTCTGTTATTTTGGAATAAATGAGAACTCAAATGTGAGCACGTGTTTAGTCCATAGTAACTAGGTCAGGTGAGATTTGGAAGAAATGAAAAGCCTCCTGGAACTACCACCATTGTGTCTGTTTCACCTAAAATTGATAGGACTTCACTCCAAAAAGTTAATGAGCATTTCAGCTATTGCTTAATTATGAACAAACCCATTCTTTTCAATTATGTATGATTAGATTAAAAGCTCCCCAAAATGATCTATAATTATTAGTAAATTATTAATATGACAAATACTTTCAAAACTACTGGGTTTTCATCTAGCATTTTGGTAAACTTTTAACGGTGATATTTCTTTGTGTTTTTGTCAAAACCTCAAACAGGATGAATATTTGCTATGTTAAAAGGACTGCATATCTGCAGTCATTTAACAAACAGTACCAGCGACTGAGCCCCCACGGAATACACAAATGTGTATGTGCAAATGTACTGTCCAGTGGACACTGTCACAAGCTGGCAGGCAGTGATGTACCAGTGCCTAAGCCATGAAAGAAGCCAGGAATCCTGATCTGCAATTCCTTCTCCAAGCACAAACACAAGTAATCCTGGCAAATCGTTAAACACCTTTTGAAGGTCACTGCTTTAAATGTCACCCAATTATTCCATTAATATGGGTTTGTTTATATGATTGCTTCCTTTGTGGTATTCAAAACTAGCCTAGATTGAACACCAGAATTTATAGAGTGGTTGAATGTACAGCATTTGCATTGAATGACCTATGAATATGACATTTTTTAATGGAACTAATTCTCAAAACACAATCAAACTTCAGAGCTGCTGGAAACGTTACAGTAGCTCCTATAGAAAGGGAAAAGCAGTGTTCTGTTAGGATTAAGGTTTCAGTTAGATATTTTATATGTGTTTGTGAAATCTGTAAAATGAAAGGTTTCCCCTTTCATGGGATAACAATGTGACCCCTCCTGTGACCATCCAAACTCCTGTTCTGTACTGCAATATTTCGCATCAGAGGAGGCATTAAAGACCTTTTGTTTCCTGTGTCAAATCAAAACTCTGTTATGTCCTGGGCTCCTGTTCCTTAGGCTAAATTGCTTAATTCTCATGCTTCAATTGCTAAAAGAAAGTTAGATCAAAACTCAAGATGAGAATTGACATTAATAGAAAATATATTTTGTTGTGAAAGTGGATAGTCTGAATCAGCTGACATTCCTTAAGTGCTCTGAGATGTTCAAACGCAAGTTGCCAGCACTAATACCAAATATAAGCTGTAGTATTATTAATGCCATCAAACAAAAATTGCTGTTTTAAGAAAGAGGTTTTTCTGTTTTTACAGTTAAGCTACTACTGCAATTGGCTAAGACAGACAAAGCTAATGGTATAAAAAATGATTCAAAGAATTACTAGAAAATAATTCCACTGAGAGGTTTAGGTGACATCTTTAACCATAAGAGATCCACCTACACACAATTTCTAAATATTTATAACAACAAAAGTAGGAAATTATGCTATGTAAATCCCTGCAGAATACTTATTTTGCTGGAAACTATTATATTGGAATAAGAAATTCTAATTTACTTATGTGAATATATGAAAATTAAAGCATTAATTATTCATACAAATAAAATGAGAAAAACAATGTGAGCTGTATATTACAGTTCCAATACAATATAACCTGATCCCCTCCTCCATGGACATGGAACCTGCTGCTTTCACAACTGTGCAAAACTGCTACACAAAAGTTGGATATTTTCAAGCTATGAAAATTTTCTCAACAATGCAGGATTTGGATGCAAGGTTTCAAGAGTCCAAGGCTGTTCAATTCATTTTGTGTGTACTAATGTACAAGAGCAAGCTGCTACCCTTTCTTCTAGTTCTCATCTTATCCTGCTACTTCAAGATTTATTTGAAAGGCCTGACCCCAAACATGTCACTTTAGAAGAAATCAATATTTGCAATATTACCAAAGCTTGAGGTTTTACCACAGCCTTCAGTAGCATTTCTTGTTAAGCTGAAGCATCTGCTAAGTCTGTAGTTGCATGTGAATTTTTAAATTTGAAAGGGAAAAAACAAAAAGACTTCGAGGATAAGTTTCTATGGAGAGGAGAGGAGAGGAGAGGAGAGGAGAGGAGAG
>VZTG01001883.1:1644652-1666683 GCA_013397845.1 Melanocharis versteri | reverse complement strand
AGGAGAGGAGAGGAGAGGAGAGGAGAGGAGAGGAGAGGAGAGACCTCTCATGCATTTAAAAGCAAGAAAAATGCACAAAAAAGCTCTTTCCCTTGAACAACAGAAAGCCAAGAACACTTCTTAGTTCCTGCACCAATTCTCCATGGCTTATAGCTCAGTGGACTGCAGCGAGAAAAGCAACTCGGACAACGGCCTTAGACCCCATGGTAGCTTCATTAAGCAGCACTCCAAATCATCAGTGAATATTTAGAAGGAAAAGAGATTGCCATAGAGATTTTATAAGCATGTTTGTTGGTTTCTCATGGCCCTGCAAGGGTTAGAAACAATGCTCTGAAAACGCATTTTCTCCTACATTTATTGTTTATATCTCTGGGCAGATTCAGAACAAAGTTACTAATGATGTCCTAATAACAGAGCCCTTTGCCAAACTGTCTGTGGCTCAAGTCCCTGCAATATCAGCTGTGTTTTAAAGATCTGACTCCTGTGGCAAGCTGTGCAGCAAGTCTGCATGTGAGACCAAATTTTCAGAGTGACGGTTCTGTACTCCCATTAAGCCACATGGAAGGAAACAGGACTGAATCAATGGCTCAGGAATACCACATCCCATGAAGACTTCCACCTCTCACAAGTGACTGATCACCCACTGCTGTCACATCTGTATGTTATTACCAACACGTTTACATTTGCTCTATTAACACGGTGAACTACAGTTTTACTAGGAGTGACTCAGGTGGCACATTCAGCATTAGAGCTGATATTGTCTTGAATGGCTGATGGCTAAGACCTGCCTGGTTCTGTTACAGCAGGTGCCCTCAGCTGGAAAGGTTTCCAACAGCAATGACCGCAATGAGAAGCATCACTGTACAGACCTGTCACTCCCTCTTGAATCTGCAAATGCTGGCCAACACTGCTACCATAAGTGATGCTCCACCATAGCTCAGCTGCCTCCCATCTCCTATAAACACCATCCAACAGTGTTACCATGAAGCTTCCTCAGCACTCAGCAAAAGGTTTTCCTTTTTTTAATACCAGATATTTTAGTTTAAATGTTTCCAGCGGATAGATGTATATTTCAACAAAGGGTTAGTAGTAAGAGCAAGTTTCCTTTTAGAAATAACCATCACTATTCGGTTGGCCATCCAAATAGCAATGTTGTTTAAGCTGGCTCCAGTACCCCCTGCTTTTCTTCTTGTCCCTGAATTATCCTTCAGGTAATGGTGGTAAAAACATTTATGTAATCAAGCTGCAAGGCAGCAGGCAGTCTGGTCCAGCTGACAGATAACCTAGGTGAAAATAATGATTTTACTATTACTAGTGTTACTCTTTTGCAAGTGAACCAGTTTTCCAGCCCAGTTCACAGAATGGCTGCACAAACACATATGCAGAACCAGCACAGGGCCAGGAGCACACAGCAGATTATAAACTACTCAAGGCAGAACCGTGGCTGAAAAGCAGTTCATTAGACTGCCCTCTTGCTTGAAAGGTTGCAATCTAGAAGCCACAGTGTACACATTAATACAATGCCTTCTAACATGGTATGGTCAAAGTCTCAGGGAAAAAAACATCCAGTTGTACTTTTTGACATTCATGCCATATGCATCCATAAAATTGAGACAACACAGAAAACAATATGCATGATCTAAACACTTCTTGTTATTCACTGTGTGCTCCCTGCTTAGTAAGAAAAAAGGAGGGGGGGAGAGAGAGGGAAAAAAAAAGAAATAATCTTACTAGCTTTTGTTCTGTTTTGTTTGCAGGGGATTAAAATTATTCTACCCTATGCACTGGGGATTTCATCTCAGGCAGCTGTACATTTTGACCTGCGTTAAAACATTAATGTGTTCTTAACAATTTAAGACCAGAATTGTGGTCCCTCTATAAATATAGGGAATTAAACCCCATTCTGCTGTGGTGCTGCATGCTGAGTAAGTCTCCAAGTAGTTGAGCTGTTAATTTTTTGGGTTTGTATACCTTGCCTCTATTAAACCAATTTTTTCAATCATGCTGAACAGTCACCTGCTGCCTGCACTTTGAAGTCTCTTGCTTGCCTTGGATGGAGATCCTTCTGTCACACTTTACTCACAGCATTTCTAACAGTGGGATACATTTCCCTTTGTGATATTTTTACTTGCTTCTAGAAATACATCTGAAATCACTGGATGAACATTTTCCAGCTTTCTGCCAGGTTCCCTCCCGCCCTCTCGTACTACTCCCAGATGAAAAGGACCTTATCGGAAAAACCTTACAAGATCGAATAAAGACAAAACACTCCCTCTCACCTAACCTGTGAATTTTAAAAGACATAGTGCTACCTGCTATGACATTTTCTTTCAAATGCACTTTAGATCAGGCCATGAAAAGAAATATATATTTGTACTATTTGTATAGTGCATTTGAGACAGTTCCTTTTTTGGAGCCGGAAACATTTCAGTGCAAATAAACAGAGCTAATTGAAATTTAAACTAGTCTAACAGGGTGATATTATCCTGAGAAAAGCAGTCACAAAAACACAAGGGCAAACCTTTTCTCCTCTTCTAAGTTCTTATAAAGCTCCTTACACCACCAAAGACTTTAGCAAAATGTCATTGTGACCAGAAATAAAAACAAAACATGAGAATTTTCACCCGAGTTCTTGAAACTCAACCACTTACACAAATACCTGAGCACTATGAAGGACGTAAATCACAAAAGTTATACAGCTATAGAAATGACAAGTGTCTAAAATGGTTTGCATCCCTCATTGGTCATCAAATCGACAAAATTCACTGTATTCCCTCAGAAAATACTGAAACTCAATAACCAAAGTACAAGAAATGTAACTGGTATTATTTTAGTCTCTGAAGGAGCCCAAGTTTTATATAAGGTTTGCTTTATAAAGGAGAAATAACCATCGCTATCTCACACAAACTGCCCAGGATTGAAATCTTCTATTTGTCAGACTAAGGCTTTTCTCAGTATTTAAAACATATTTGTAAGCCTATCCCTGTTTTCTAAGCATGTATTTACCCACAGATTTCAAGGTATTACACACAAAGTTCAGGTCACACATAAATATGGGATTTTCTAGAAATTCAGTCCTGGTACAAACTGGTGCCTCGCTTCTGCTGATCTCTCCATTCTTCACTTTCTTGCATCAGGTCTATTTATGATTCATTGCTACAAACTCATCAGTATCCTCTCATGAAAACTGCCTACTGTATATGATTAGACCTTTTTCAAGGAATTCACCATGCAATGTTGTGCTGAACTTTACCGAAGTCCAGCCCAGGTATAACTGATCAATCAGTGACGTTGCTGTTGTTCTACCACCCCATGTGCACCCCTTGCAAGGATGCAACTTGATAAAACTTCCATTAGTCTAATCTTTAAATGCCCAGTGCAAAAAACACTATGTCATTCCTCTCCTTTACGTACCCTTGGACAACTTCAAACAAAGCCTTTCCCTACATGACCTGTCCACCTGTACATTTACTCAATTATGCATATGAAACTGAGGGGTCTCCAGATAATGGCTTTTCACATTTAGTTTCTAGGGAATGTCAATTTCCATCAACTGATACATAAACTGCACGTTAATCAAATTTCATGTCTATAGGGGCCTGAATGTACCTAGCTCATGAATATGCAGGCAGCTCTGTTTTTTGTGTAAGACACAAGCATATTTCTTATCAGATAGAGAGTGCAGTTATGTGTGTATATTTTCTTCCTCCTTGTTCTTTTTTGCATAAAGCAGATGCGATTCAGTGTTTGCCAGAGCAGACATATTTTTTCCAAGGTATAGCAGCAGCCTCGTGCTAGATGATAAAACTTTGCCTGCCATCCACATAATGCAGCTGTAGTTTGAGTGTTCTGGATTTCATGTTTTTGTGTTGCACAAGCATAAAGCTGAAATCACAGGCAGGGTGATAACTGCTAACAATTTATTCAGGGTTTGAAAACACTGAGAATCAGCCCTCTCCCTCGGTCAGCTTTTGCTCAGACGTTTAACACCAGAAATGGCTATGAGATCCCCTTGTCTGACCTTCTATGTAATACCTGCCCTAAAATTTTACCATCACCTGTGTACTGAGCTGGTAATTTTTTTTCTTTTTACTAAAATGTATCTTCTAAATATATGTTTTGTATTTCTCTGTCTTTATTTGGAGGCTTCAAGAAATAAGGACTCCATATCCCTTAATATTTGTTCCAATGGTTAATCAATCTCACTCTTAGAAATGAGACACTAATTCTTAGTTTTAATTTATTTGGATGAAAAATACAGCTATCAGTTTTCTTAATTTCTTTTCCTGCTAGATTAATGAGGACATTATTATTTAGTAATTTTGACTTTTGAAAGTACTGATGTCTTGCAATCAAGTGTCTTCTCAGTCTATTCTTGGTTCAGCTAAACAGACCTTGCTCTTCAGGCTCTTTCTGTAATGAATTTGCCATTTATTGTGGTAAAGACTTATCTTCTGCATTGTTTAAACCAGGGAATGAATCCTTTCAAAACAGTGTTCTTGTAACATGCTAATGATACAAGGCAGTATGTGTCTGGGTACCTCAGTTACAGATGTATTCCAAGTTAAAGCCTGTACATATGCCTTATTTACATCCACAATTATGTTCATTCTCCACAGACCTGAAAGAGCAGAGCCTGCAGTTCTAGGAGTAATTCTTCAGTTATAAACTCGGCTAACACATTCATATTGTACCTCACATTCATTACATAAATCAAACCTGACTGTAGACAGAGAGCGAAGGACAAAAGAATTAGGTATCTTTTCCAAGAGTCAAAGCTATGGAGAAATAGGTTTAGGGCAGCATGGCATCCAGTAATGTAAGCTGCCTGCCTTTCCCAGACCCCACCTGCTCTTTCAATAAATCCTTTAAATGCACTTAGTGACACAAAAGATGCTGGAATCTGAAGGGTTCTTCTGGTATTTAACATCCACAGACCTGGTGCAAATGGGGCCATATTTCCATGAAATCTGCTAGGTTAAATTTAGACAATTTGCAAGTAGAGTATTTCAAATCAATCATTATTTATGATGAAGAAATGTGTGAGGAAATCCTGCCTGTAACAGAAACTCTGACTGAAACTAAGTTACTTTTGGTTCTTAGATTTCTGCAAATGGCTTACCCTGCCCATGAGCTTTAAAAGCAGCTATTAGTGAATCTCTGCTGTTTTCCATATTTTCTATTTTTTTCAGCAGCAAACTGACAGTCCCATATTTAGATAAAGGTGACACTCACACACATTCACTACTGGCATGGCATATAACCTAGCTGTCAAAAAATGTATTCAACCAATAATCAGCATAGAAATGTTTCTTATTAGACGTGTATTTTTTTTCTACCAGAAAAGAAAATCCTCACTTATGAGATAATTATTTTTTTCTTTTTAATTTTGTTGGTTGAAGCCTAACTCTATGGCTAAAAAGAGAGCATGAAATGAAATTCCTATAAAGACTTAAGCCAATAAAGTGGTTTAGATTTGATCTGCCTTGGCCCAAAGAAATTTCATAATGGATAACTAACAAAAGAGTTGTGACAGCAAACCTGACCTTAGGTCTCATCTCAGCATGTCACATTTTCCTAAGAGGGCTGGGAGATACTTTTGCTTATCTGTCATTTTCTTTAATCATGGGCCTTGATCCTTGACAGAGAGTGCTCAAATGAACCCTAATGCTATACTGGACCTCATACAAGATTACACTTTTAGCTTGTGAGGGCTTTGAGTCCTGTCCTTTGGTACTCTCCTTTGCCAGATTCAGAGTCCAAAGAGCAGTCATATGGTAAAAACCCTTTTCCCCTGATGCTTTTGGACAGGTGAATAGCTCAGTTTCTTTCCAGTATCTTTTTCTCCTTTTTCAAACTTTGTACTATTTAAGCATGTCTAGTTTCACTGGCTTTGCACTATACAGTGCTACTATCATCAAAAGGAAGAGTTGTAAAATAAGTCTTCATCTCACTAGGTGAATTTATTGCTGTCATAAAAATAAAGGCCCCCAAGGTTCATTGCATCCAATGTACTGAAGACACAGAGTGCAAGCTTGGGGAATTTACTGTAGTACACCACTGTGTCATTGTACCTACCTGAAAACTTGGCTCAGCTGACATCTGAAAGCATTATTAAAGAAAATGCAACCTAAGGGGAAAGAACCAGAGATGTTTGATTCGTCAAAAGAAAAATGTACATTATTATGCAGTCAGAAAGCAAGTTATAAGCCCAAGTGAAGATGTTAGCTGGGCTTTATTAATGCTTTCATAAATAATTTGCTGAAACAGAGCACTTTTACAAACTGCATACTTACTTATCTGGTTTGGGAGTTTGCCCCTTATGGGAAGCAATACCATCTGAGTAGGAATTTGAAAATGGTTTTAAAGCTAGTTTTTTAAAGGTGGTTATCCTGAAACTTTCAGGAAAGAATGTTTTGTCCGGTGAGTCCAAGAGAGGCCCAGATTGCCTGTAGCAAGAGAAAGAGCTGGAGAACAGACTGTGTTCAGGAAAGCTCCCTGTCTGACCATCTGGGAGCCACTCTGGCAGTCACACTCACAACACCTGAGCTGGGACTAAAACCCCAGCAACAGCCGCAACACCCCATGCTCATACAGAGAGTCAGATCAGCTTTCCTTACTAGCTCGACCTTAGGTTTCCCAGAGCAGAGTCTCAAACATCTCAGTCCCCAAAATAACTTAATCACGGCGCAACCACAAATGACAGCTCAAGCTGGGTATCTCGGAGGAGGAACCCTGAACAAAGGAAACCCTGGTTTTTTATACCCTCACAGTCTATGCACACAGAATTCTGGGGTCATAGGCTCCATGGAGTGTCTGGTCACCTGGCTGGGCCACAGATCCTTGTGCCCTTTGTTATGCAGAGGGTCAGCACCAGTTCATGGCCCCTTGCCTCGGGCTCCCACCACCCAGAGCTCAACCTGCAGCTCACACTGCAACTTCACTCCGAGCTACCTGCACTGAATTGATTCCTCAACAGACTGCATCAGATGAGGAGGTAGTAGGTGGTAAAAAGCTTTTGGCTATTCAGCAAACAGTCTTTGCCAGACATGTTGCAAGACTGGAGGTGCTGGTAAAACATGTCTGCAAGCAACACTGTCCAGGTTGCTCTGTTGATAATGTAGGTCACTGGAGGACCAAACAGAATACAAGACCTAAATATCCAAACCATGTACAGTCCCAGAAAAAAATCCAGCCCTGAAGATACTACGGCCTAAAGAAAATGGGAAGGAATTTTAGGGAAATAAAAGTAAACATGGTAAAGTGAGTCTCCCATGGTTGTACAAGAGGCCAGTGGTAGAGCTCAAGAAAACAAAAAAGGACGACAAATCAAATCGACCCACCTGCTGCCTGTACAACACAATACCATCTTCTAGACCAGCAAAAGTATCAGCTGAAGGACTAATCCCCAGTTTAAGGATTCACCCCATCTAATTTAAAGACCTACTTCTGAAAGCATTGGCTATGTATGTCTTTATAATGAGCAGACAATTATCAACAGAATATCTCCCAGGTTTTTGGGTATGTCTTTGCCTAGGAGGAATCACAACATAGATGTCTCCAGGGTTTTGTAAAAGCAACAAGAAGAGACCCACCCAGCATAATGAGGACAAACATTATGGGAATCCTTTGATTCAATTTGTGGTTGAACATGAAGAAAAACCACAGCTGATTCTAGAATTTTAAAAAGGCAGAGAGAAAATGCTTTAAAGTAAAAACAAAGCATTCTGCTGACAGCAATTGTAACTGTGCAAGCTGTCCAGAGAAAAGTTCTAATTCTCAATGGTTTCATGTGATCATGTGTACCATCTACAAAGAAAAATTAAGGATTTTTACTGATATTCCTGGGAAACTTCCCCAGTGATCCCAATGTAAACACAGCACTACTGTATATTCTCAAAATAAACATACAACTCAACAGACTGATCATACCACATGAGAACACAGCTTTAACAGCCTATGTGTTCTAGACATTTCTGGCATGAGAGACTACTGGGATATGGGGAGATGACTTTGCCAATTGTTTTAAACTTGTTGCAGAAACATAGCCTAGGCAGAGATATAATTGTATAATATCCTGTGTATATATGAGGGAATACTTTCCTTTTTTAATATATCCTCTTCCAGAGTGTTGGAATATATATATTAAAAATTTAAATCCTTTTTTTT
Organism: Melanocharis versteri; assembly: GCA_013397845.1. NCBI lineage: Eukaryota > Metazoa > Chordata > Aves > Passeriformes > Melanocharitidae > Melanocharis > Melanocharis versteri. Next base: position 1,658,514 of record VZTG01001883.1, on the reverse strand, counting down.
TTTAAATTAGGCAATTTAAAACCCTAAACACATGGATTTATTTGTTCTCAAGACAACTTTCTCCTATTTCTCCCCTCTGTCCATTTCTAGACAAGGAAGCTTTCTAACAAAGATTTCTACATTATTCCATATCTTAAAGCCTATTTTCAAATAAAACAAACAGAAATGCTCAAACAGAGATCAAAATTCATAGATTCCTTATGCTAAGACAGCCAATATATGAAACACATAGCTGGAGTCATGCAGAGGTTCACAGAGCTGAACTTCTGCAGAAAGCATGTGTGAGTGATATTACTTGATGGAAGGACTACATTAGGTCTTTCCACCATTCCTAAGCTGTAAAAGATAATCTCAGCTGCCACATGAAAGTCCCACAGCCGTAGCAGGACAGCTTTGCCCATCTGCTGCAAAAAGTCTATGCATTTCCAGAGAAAAAGAAGCCGTGCACATTGTTCAGCATCTCACTGAAGCTGAGGAATGGGCCAGAAGCACAAGAAAGACTCATGGGAGCTGTGACAGGTCTGGACACCTGGCCATCTCTTCCCAGAGCAGAAACAAACTAGAGTGATTTCATGCAGACATAAATGATAAAACACTCAAAAAGTTTCACTTGTTAAACCTAGGTCTTCACAAAGTTACTTAATTTGGTGTGAAAGAAACTACTGCAGAAGTAGCCTTGTAACACACAGAGAGAAATTCGAAGTATGTGTTGTCAGCTGAATTTTCATTGCTACTTTGGTGATAAATCAGAGGGAGCCTGTATCAATTCAGCTGAATATGCCACAAACCAGCAGGACTGAGATTACCATTGTGCTCTCATGCTGCGGATCAGACATCAAATTTTGTGCTCTCCCTCTCCTGCATTTGGTCAGGACAACGATATCTCAGACTGGGGTTTGCAGTCTGGAGTGCTATAAAAATGAGGTATAATGAATACCACAAAAAAGCATGAGAGAACAGAAAGGCAGTAATCTGAAAATTTTCAGCATTAGTCAGTAAAAAGTAGTGATCATCCTGAGTGGCTAGAAAGGGGATACTGGAGCACCTGTCATAGGTAAGTTGTGAAGCCTTTTTCTATTAAAAACCTGTTCTTCAAAGTATTCCAAAATCTGCATGCTTTCTTAAGATGCACCTACATTAGTGCTTCAGCTTCAGCTCAGGCATAGATTTGATTCAGCTCTGCCACCTTCCCACCATCTGTGACCATTTGCCTCTCACTGATCTCAGTTTCTGAGTGGTTTTGGTGCTTGCATGCTAAATTCCTGTCAAAGGAAACCAAACGAACAGCTGTGCTCCACATGTCCTTCATCATTTAATTGGGCACACAGAGCTGGGAATGAACCTATAGGCCAAACTACTGAAAGTTTTCCCCCAGGGTTACATGGCACCCACCTACCACTGAAACACCCTTGAACCCTTAAAAGATCCTGTGACAATCTGGTGCATTTTACAAAGGATCTAGTTCAGTGCTTCCACCTGGCACCAACTGCCAGCACTCCACTGACTACTCCAACTGATCCATCAGCTATTCCTGAAGATGAAGACACATTTAACAATATTGCCTAGCTCTTATCTGGTCTGTATTTTGCTGCCACACCCCTCTCTGAATCTCTTTTTTACTCCTTTTCTCCCCTGCTTTTTATTTTCTTAAATTTTCTCAGCATGTTGTCACCTAGTCCTTTCTCCCAGCAGAAAATCAAAAACCTTGCAATTTGACAAACAAAGGAAATACAATTAGTCACAAAATTTGCTTGAAGATTGGTAAGATTTCCTTAGAAGTTACAGTTACATGATGTCAGCCTCCTGCTGATTGCTGACATAAATGGTGTTCAGTACTCACTCACATTTGGACAAAAAAAGGGCAGAAAGACAGAGATGCAGCACACTTGAAGGTGGCAAAATGCATGCCCATTTGTTGGCAGCCCTGTGCTGAAACTACACCTCCACTGGATTTACTGTTCCCTGCTGCCACATCTGACCCCATGACACCATCACCAAGAGTGGGCCACCACCAGCACTTCCCATCTTCGTGCCCCCAAAAAATCACTTGCAAGGATGCAGCCTAGGGTGCTACTTCACCCCACCAAACCCGCCTCTGCAGCACCTTTAACAGCTCCCAATACCAAACAAGTTAGACAGAAAAGCAGCACTGACTTTCTGTTCACATTTAGTCCACTCTGGGCCAGAGAAAGAAGGATGATGGGGGTATCTTGTAAAATAATAGTACTCAGAAATGCAGAGAAGTGCTGTATGTCAGAAAGCAGAGTGATGGCAAGGGCTTTCATGTTTCTAAAAGCAACTGTCTCAAAGCCACAAAGCAACTACCTGTGTAAGGAAATACTCGCCCACTCCCTACCCTCTTTGAATGCCAAGCTTAGTCTCAGCATCAAAAAGAGCCATGAATGTAGTGTGCCATGATAAAAGAGCCCTGCTAGACTTCCACAATAGCCTGTCTTTGTGAATGCCCTGTCCCTTGCAGAAAGCAGTGGTAAGACCACTGTTAAAGGCACCATTTATACCTCTGCATTGTTTTGTACTTAATCCCTTAGCCAGAAGGATTAAGCAGGTTTAAGGGAGCAGGAAAGGTTCTGCTGCTCCTGAAAGCCTGTTGTGTGCATGCTGAGTGTTGACCTCTGAGCATGGCCTGCAAGCATTGTGTTTTCCCAAGCATGTTCAGCTGTTTTCCTTGATTTTTATTTCTTCAGTTGGGAAAATATCATGTTTTCTAGAAATGGAGCCCTGCTAGCTTTTTCAATCAATAGAAGAGGGAATGATTTGTCTGAAAATGTAGCAATTTGCACAAAGTCTGTGAAAACACATGAGGATGACTGATCGTATCATGAGGCAAAATACAGCACAAATCAGAGAAGCCTAAAATGACTCTCCAAATCCCAGTCATTATGTTCCTAGGCCCCAACTGCAGGACAAGGTGTGATTTCTCACTCAGAGCACAGCTAGAATGCCACTGATAATCTGGAAGACAGCACCGGTAATGTGAATGTGTGCCCATAATCAACACACGCAGGACTCACACACCAACACGTGTCACAGCCATGGCTCTGATTGCCTTCTCCAGCTAAAATCTGCATCATTCATTACATCTTCACTTACCAGAGGGACCCTGATACAGACAAATGAGACATTACCTAGGTACTCCCAGTAACTACTCCTACCTCCAGGAAGAGAGCTAAGATTCACTTAGAATATTTTCACTATATCTCCCCGTCGTCCAGAGTTTGTGTCTGCAAGTATCTTAACTTTAGTTTGTTTCCTGACTTTCAAAGGTGTAGTTCTTGCTGAATCTGACATTTTAGAAGAAAGTATATACTCCTTGGGAACTCTAACCTTACACTGATGACATTTTTCAGCAACATGTAGACAAAGAGAGAAATTGCAAAAGAGGAGCTCATAACAAGCAATAACTCCACCGAGCTCTGTGCATTTTGTCATTATGAGTATTATTAATGATCTGGATTGCTGACAGAGAAACTGTGGTTATGTAATAGGTATAGGCCTTCAGAACAAAAATGCTGTGAGAAACAAAGGTAGTCTATAGACCTGTGTGCAGCAGTGGTCACTGCTTCTGAAACTGTGAAAAGAAAAAAAAAAATATAGAAGAGAAATCCAGTCCTAGTAAATACTCTAAAGGATGTTCCAAACATAAAAAAAAATAACTTTAAAAGGTATTAAAAACTTTGGTAGATGGATTTTTATTAACTAGATTTTAAAAACAAGTGAAATCAAAACAAAAACTAAGGACTAGAAACAAAAGATGAAGCTGCTCAGACCTTCCTATGGAGTACTGAGGATTTTGAAGTATATATATTTAGCACCCATTGCAGGACAGGAATGCAGAAAAGAAGGATAAAATGAAATTAAGAAGAATAGAAAGATTACTCTACAAATGAAGAAAGGGAAAAGAGATTTGTCAGAAACGAAAGTCAGGTGCCTGCAAGCAGCAGGGGAAAACAACAATACAAAAGAGAACTCATTGTTTCTGAACAACCAGAAAGGACTTTCAATTTAATAAAGGCAGCAGCACCTAGAGAACATACCAAGACATTCTGCAGCCCTATCAAGCATCTGGCAGGCAATTCCATTACATTTGAGACAGGAACCAAAGACATTGCAACACTAATAAAGGTTGTTACATACATTAGGAGACAAGGGGCTGACAGAGGTTCATGTCATGCTGAGACATTTTGACAATAATGGAATTTCAGTAATCAAACCACTCCACACAGAAAAAAAAATGCCCAAGCAGTTTAATATCCCAGGCAGAGGATTAGCACAAACTGTAGCTATACAGGCTTTTAAGGAAGAAATGCTGCACTTATAAGTGGCATGTGAAGAGAGAAAACAGGACATCAAAAACAAGGCACCGAAAATAGGGCACTTCTTGTTCCAAGCCTGGTTATCTGAGGTCCACAGTAGGGAAGCTATCTTACTACACTGCCTCCTCTTGTTCATCCCCCCGCCCCGTAAAATCCACCCCACCAGCTTCCTCTAACCTTGACTCTAGTGAAGCAGAGTCTACCTTAAAGGAATGACGATTAGCAGAAAAGTCCAGAGTATTTGAACTACTCAGCATGCAAAACTGGCTTCCTAAGAAACAGTTCTCACCTGTGAGCTCCAGTGAATGATTACAGCATTTAAGAACAAGAGAAACAAAGTGTATTTTTAGCATCAATGTACAAAGAGCAAGACACATGCCATTCATTGATAAGCAAGACGGAAGGGCGGTACCAGAGCTGTGGTGCTGCAGATGTAGCATTTGCTTTGCCAAGCTTCTTCTGTTCATTTTCCTCTCTACTATCACTGATTCAATGGCATTACCTAGTCAATGCATGCAATTCATATTAGAAGTATATGTTTTTATCCACTGCACATTCTATTTGACCATGTATAGCCTGTAATCCAAAACAGTACAGCTGAAGCATTTGAAAACCTCAGAAAACGGAGCCAGCAGTAGCTTGTGAGGCTGAAGCTGGTTAGCAATGAATTCCTATATGTATTCTGGCCATTAGATAACATTTTCTCCCTATTCCAGAAAAAAGCAAGCAGTCATCCATTTCCTCCTTTCCATGTTCAAGGCCATTCTTGTGAGGGAAACAGTGAAAATGCAGCAGCAATTACGTGCCTAGCAAGGTACTCACATGATACAGCAGCCTGTAATACTAAACAGGGTAGATGATTCTTGCAGAATCCCTTCCCAACCTTTTTCCAAACTAAGCAGTGAAGTTGACATGTCCCTTCTTCAGGTAGCCTGGGCTTACTGTGGTATATATGCAATAACAGTGCCTTTCTTCTCCTAATCAACAAATACACACAAAAAAATATTATATCCCTTTTCTTTTCAGGAACTCTGTATATTCCTAAATCCAACACAGAATTGTTTGCACTCAGTCCAGGGCAAGCTAGTTGTGCATTCATTTGTTATTGAACTTGGGAGCAAGCCCAAGGTTTATGAAGAGAAAAATTCAGTAAAATTCCTGATTTAGGCTAGGGAAGAACAAATGAAGTTTTAGTCACCAACATGAACTTTCCACTCCTTAAATATATGAGACTGTATGAGACTAGAAATGTCTCAACAAGCAATAACTTCTCCACAAGTCTCCTTGCATTTGTCCATTAGCTATTATCCAGAAATATGACTAATCTTTAAGGTCTGATTTTTCATTTAAAAACTGAATACAAATCCTTCAAAATCTTCTAATGAGTTTCCAATTTAATTTTTACATACTTCTACTATCAATTCAGTGTTATTTACTATCAGTCTCCTTTGAAAACTCTGAGCAGTGTTTAAGGCTTGTTAAAGAAAGCTTACTATGCTAAACAAGAAAGGTAACAAAATCTGCCACATAAACAAGTGTGAATAACAACAGCACTTTGCAGTGAACACATTGGGAATAATCTTTTACCATGGAGATAAGAAATTCACCTCTACAGTATCGAACAAATTTGTGAAATACTCACATACCCCTGTCACTGATATAATGACACACTCATCCTTCACTGCTCTGAAAAAAAAAATGGCCCTTTAAACAGAGGTGACCTCCTTTGTTTTGTTTCCAAGCATCAGTAATGCAGAACTTCCACTCACTAGAAGATATTGGTCATGCCAGCCTTGATGCAACAGCAAACTGTACTGCTCTCTGTAAAGCACCCTTAAGCCCTCAGCAGAAATTTAATGCATCTTGTCACAGACTTAAGTAGTTGAAGGCTTCAGAAACTGTTAAAACCTGTTTACATATCCAGATTCGACAGTACATCCATGCAAATCCAAACTGCTTTATAACCACTTTCTGAGTGATGTAGAACCGATGAAATACGCTTCATTAGCAGCCACTCTCACCTCAAAGAAACACAAGGTTGGGAATGGCTCTGCGACCTTTCACTGCAATTGGCATTTTGCTTATGAAGAGTATAAAGAGTGAAGCAGAAGTTGACCTTTCTGTTTGGCATTAAGTTCTCAGCTGGGCATTCTGCTAAATGGCATTTTAATGGTTGATGCAATACTGTTACCAGCCAACTAGTTGTGGCTCTGACTTAAACCACCTCTTTCATACAGGTACTGAAAGGCTGTCATGTAGCAACATTTGGTTGCAGAAGTGGATTCGTAGACATAGAGAGTCAAGGTCTGAAGAATTCCATATCCCGTTTCCAAACGAGTGGCCTCACTGGGACACAACATATTTCACATATGGCAGACATGCGACACAGCGGAAAGCAAAAAAAAAAATGCAGCAAGTGAGGAATCTTAGCAAAAACACAGAAGTGCCAGTTTTAATAAACCTGACTGTTTTATCAAAGCTGGAAATGGGAAAGAAACTCTCTGTGACAAATTTAATGAGACTGCATTTCAGTCCTTACAAACTACCTCAATAAGGTAATTTTACGGACTACTTTGTCTTTTCATCTTTGTGACTCTGGGCAAATTATGGCAGGCAACATGAGAGAAAAGGAATTTTGTCATCCCATTTCTAATAGAACTCATCACCTGAAGACACCACCGTTGAGTTCTGTTTAGCAATTGAAGGTGTGGATAAACCACACACAGAAGAGCTCACCTTACCCAGCGTAACAGTAAGGAAGGTAAGAAAACTGCTCCTCACAATAAGGTTTCAGTACACATAAAGAAACTTCAATAGATTTATTAAGTAAAACAACACGTGTTAGTATATGACATTAAACATGCTACTTAAGGGTTTGTGAAACCATCAGTCTTTTTCACGCATCCTAAACTAACAAATATTAAAGATAAACCAAGGGACAAACTTCATGTTCCTGAATCCCTGGCAAAGCTCCAATCAAATGAGAAACGCATTCAAGAATCTGACTTTACAGGTCTCAGTATGTTAAATTAAATATTTGGCCCCGGGACAACTGCAGTCTCTATTTTTGCATTAAAAGGGTAGTTTGGTGACTTTTTCTCCCTTTTACAAAGGCTAGGAGCTTTGAATCTGAGCACACTTCAAGCTGATTAACTATTAGAAGCCCAAAAGCCAGCATAATGTCAGGAAGAATATATTTTTCTCAGGCAAACTCTTCTTTCTTATGACATTCACATTTGCTTTTGTTTTCATACTTTTCAAGAATGGCCTTGAAAGCTCTCTCAAGTGTCTCTGAAGCAAAATGACACATTTGTCTGAAATTCCTTAAACTCAAATTTGAAGAGCTGACTGCTCCTTTGGGGCTAGCAGAATCATTCTTCATTTCACTGCATGAACTGATTATCAGTACAAATACCAGCACACATTGAAGGAAGACAGCAAAGAGAATGGTTGAGTACAACACAATGAGAAGCAACAGGATGCACAGAGGTGATGCAGGGCTTGGTGTGAATCAGCAACTGAAAAACAGAAACAACATACTATTTGGAAAATAAATTTTAAAAAGATAGGTGTCAGAATTCAGGTTTTATCTTTCTTATCTTTTCATGGCTGCTTCTCATCACTTGAGTTACCGTGACTTCAATATGAAGCAATGAAAGACACCTTGAAAAATAGCAGGTGTTTCCTCACAGAGAGGAGGACAAAGTGTGAAAGAAAAACCAAAAATCACATTGCATATAGTTATGTCCAAGCAAGCCTCACAGTAATTACTGGACTTTATCCACATAATAATCTAAAGTCTGAAGGAACATCCCTATTCTGTAAGAGGATTGTTGAGCAAATAATGCAGGGAACTCTGTACGAGGGACTATGCGGTGAAAAGTCATCTTAAATACAATCAGCTGATGCTCAGCAAGAAGAACACACTTTTGCATTATCTGACTAATTCCAGACTGACAAATAAGAATTGTGGCAAGGAATACAGGAATCACGTGTATTGTTACAGTGACTTGGAGCACAGCTTGCAAGCTATCACAGGCCAGGTTTCAGATGAACTGGTTCAGCTGAAACCTCACCCTTTCCACAGGCTGACAGAGGCATGGTACTGCAGCACTTCTGGGGAGGGTCTCAGCCTCCGCACACACGCATAAGCACATCTTAACACACTCTGCAGTCCATAAACTCAGAAGCTGCAAAGAAAGAGCAGAGCATGTCCAAAAAAGCAGCACTGCTGTGCTCTGAAGGTGACCACAGCTCAGACAGTGCAGCAACACGACCAGCAGGGCGCAGTCCCCCAGTCCCAAACAGGGTGAACAGAGCAGAGGCGGTAACTGCAGCAGCGGCCAACTCCAGCATCAGGAGTCCAACAACCATCAGACAAAGACAAGATAGTGAGTCAAAGTGAAGATCAATCCAGAACATTAGAACAACGATTTGGGAACAGCAGGGAACATGATCAAAGATAGGCACACCTCCAGCATAGCTCCAACAAGGATTCGGTGCCAGGGCCTGAGTCTCTGGCACAAGGATCAGAAGGCATGTCTGGGTATGGGAAGGAGTTGTCCCTGGTGAGGCTGATCAGAGCAATGAAGACCTAGTGGTGCACCCAGGATCCTGACACTTCTTTCTCTCAGAGCTCTGGGGGCAAGAGGGAAACCTTATGAAACAAAGAAAGCCAAAAGGAAATGAAATAATTTTCATGGACATCTTAAAGAAAATAGTTCAGGACCAGGGAACCTCTTAACATAAATGAGGTGATAGCAAGGGCATGTTTGGACGCAGAATTGCAAATACTGGTCCAGTACTGTTCAGCACAGTTGTTTTTCTCATAGCAAATTGACATTCATTACCCATGATTCAGGTGAGATATTCTGGGTCTTTAATTTAAGATGTGCCTCTTCTTCCTCTTTAAGTGTATTTAGCCCAAGGAGGCAGACATCCCTAACAGAGGTCATTTTCCAATGCTGCCCTCTTACTATTCTTGTCACCAGGTCTATGGTGGATTCCAGAGCAGAAGGCAACTGTAATGAACCCTAGTGACTCCTGCATTCGACTTTAAGAAACAGGAAGGAGAGTGGGCACACAGGCGTATTTTCAGACCAGGGGACACTATGGATCCTTCAACAATGGCATCCTGCACCTAAATTACACAAAAATTCAGAACTGATTATCACAACATCCAGTCTGTCCCTCACAGTTATTTCCCCTTGAAGCCAGGCTGCTGAGTGCCCTCTCAGACCCTTCAGGGCTGCAGGGACTACATGGAGCAGCACAGTTACTGGCAACAGCCACATCATTTAGGACCATTCTGGTTATCTGGCATGAAGCATGGTGGGGATATTCAAAGCTCACACCGCCTGACACACACTGGTAGGAAGAAGATCCACCTCTGGCCTCATAAACGAAAAGTATACCAGTTGTGTAGCATGCTGTCAGCATAGCCAACCTGCACGTGTCCTGGGGACACCACCACGGACCTCCTCTCTCTGCCTTTATCTCTTATACACCGTGGATTTGGCCATGGCTACATCTTCCGATTAATCGCCTCAAAGACTCCCTCAATTTATTGTAAAAATTAGCAGTATTTTTATTTTTCAACTGAAACTTTAATAAATATTCAAGTTTTGACACTAACAAACATCACAAGCATTAATAAGCATCACATTACTGGGTTTTTTTTTTTAAATTTCTATTACTTCAATATGAAATCTCAAAGACTGGAACATGTTGACGAATTGGCTTTTGCCAGAGGAAGTATCCACTGAGGTCTGTGTAACACAGACATACCTCAAGATGGCCATCACATTTCTCCTTTCCCAGGCTGTCACATAAAAAAAAAGTTTATTCAGGAGAAAAAACAATTCCTTGGCCTGTGGCCCTCATTGCTGATTCAGAAGTAACAGATATTATGTTATTGCCTGGTGAGCTGATAAAAATTAGAGTAAGTGTTGTCATTGCACCCTAAATCTGAAGAAAAGACAGTGAAAACAGCATGTGCCCTTTCTTCCAAGGACAGCAAAAGCGAGACAATGCAATATATATGGATAAAATTGTGGATTACTGTCCCATAATATGTTTTTTCCCTCGGATTCAGTCAGTCAAGTTTTGTTTATTTTCTTTTTGTTGTTGACTGGAACAATAAAGAAAGTAGAATATATAATATGAGCCTGACGGGTCCAGTAATAAACCCACAGTCATTAATGATCTTTTCTGGTTCTAGCAATGAGACCCTGACAGCTGTCAGGTTTCAAATACATCAGATGCCTATCGTGAAATATTGTGAGAATATCTGAGGCCTGTTATGATTCTTTGTGTTGCATACGCCTGGCCTTGGGAAGTCTGACAAGCCCTTTGGAATTACACATCACGCATTAATTAAAGAATTTTTATAGACAGGGAAAGATCATCTTGTGGGATTTGCATCCTTCCTGGATGTGCAGCCCTCAGCTTTACAGTGATCATGAGTCTGCAGACTCTTCCTGTGGGACACCGAGACTACCTCCAGGATCCAAGTAAGGATGTTATCTATCCATCTGGCTGGAATGCAGTATGAGAGCACAAGGAGTACATAAACAAGTACCACAGGACCTGATTCTGCAAAATCTTCCATATGTGTGTAAAGACGCAAGTACTATAAATTTCTGTCTACTTCAGAAATGCTCAGACACCAGGCTTCCATCACACGCAGGACATATAAGGATAAGCACAGTAGAAGTAAATGGATTCTAAAATTCACACTTCAGGAAATTATGGAGTAGACCTTGAAGCAATAACATGCATATTTTTTGAATGGCTAGGGAAAAAAAGCAGAACTGGGCTTCAGAATGAGGTAACAGTAAGATCATTTTTCCTTGGAACATATTTTGGGTCCATTTGGGACTGGCAAAGAGATACAGTAATTCAAATCCCAGCCAAGCCATGATATCAATCAAGGGCCAAATTCTAAACTTCATTCTTCATTTCTGCCTCAATGAGGGTTGAGGAATGAAGAAGAATTTGATATACTGCAACTATGTTAGAAACACATGCTCTAAGAAGTAGTTTCTCCATCCAAGGACAGAGTCAGCCAACAGTTCCATCTCATCGCTGGTCTCTCTGTATTTTGATCATGCCAGGCATTGCAGACTGTATTCCCAGCTTCCAATATTCTTCAGATTTTTTCCTTTCTGTCCATTTACTTCCACACTGCTTCCACAATCATACTAAGGAAGTTGTTAGGCGGCTATGAACTGATTCTTGTGACTACTTCCCTGTTCACTGTCTTCTAGGTCCCAAAACACAGAAAAGCAAGCCCTTCTACCATGCTAAGGCAGCAGCGAACTGATACAAACAACAAAATCAGCAAGGACAAACCCGAGTATCCAACCTGGAGAAGCAATCTATCTGAAGGGCTTGCTACAGAACTGTTTATTCCATCGCTGGAACAAGCTGTTAGTGGGGCACGGCTCCTGGCACAGTCTCAAATCCACTTAAGCTCATAATGAAGGCCACTCTTATTGATCATTGCGTATACAGCATACCCATAAGAGCTGCCAAGAAAATGAAGATAATTTCAGTCACAAGGTTCTAAAAAACTCTCCTTGCTGTTGTGAATCTGTCCACAATGAAAAGACTGAACTGCAAGTTTTTCCAAAAGTTACTGCAATACTGTTATTTTTTTAAAGAATACATGGAAAACACATATTTTAAAATAATTTATTGAGATAGGTATCTGTTTTCTCAATGCTGTCTTATCAACCAAAATGTTGCAGCAACAGGTTGATAATTGGAGACTTGAAGGTGGCCTGTGTACAGTACCTTGTGCCATATAATAATGGTCAGTGTCCCTGGCTTATCACAGGCCCCAACTTAATGTCAACAACAAAAAATATTAAAAAAACAGGAAATCCTAAGGAAAAGTGGAACAACTTCTTCAGCTGATCAAATGGAGTAATATCTAAAAATTAAAAAGGCTCTTTCTACTGGCAAAAAGCCAAACTAGATTATTAAAAGTTGAAAATAATAGTCTAAGTGACTGTATGTAACCTAAGTCAAAAAAAAAATTAAATGTATAAGATTTTAACTTTGTGGCTAACTTAGGCTATAGCAAATCACTTCTGTTCATGTGGGAAATACCAGAGCATGTGATAAAATTATTAATGTGTTTGTTTACAATATATATGTGAAAGATAAATTATGTATGCTTGTTTGTATGAAAAGAAGTAACACAAATCTTTGTTTGAAACGAATTATGTAAGCTACAAGGTGCCTTAGCAAATGTATTTATGAAATTGCTTTTAAATATAAATGGATTAATGAACAGTCTTCAAAGATAAACTGGATTACAATAAAGATGTATTTTAAGGATCTTCTCAGAAAGCATTGAGAATTGGGGGTTCCAGCCATTACAGCCAGAGTGTTCCCACAGGACACATGAAAGAATATATTCTTTGGTATCAAAAACACAGCTAACACTTTATTGAACACTTTATTTAATGTATAATTAAATTTGTTTTCTTTTCAGTCATGTAAAGAGGAAGAATGTAATTTAATGTCAAAATGTTGAAGTGAAGTCTTGTCTCCAGAACTTCAATTGACTTGTGGTTGAATAAGATTACACCTCCCTGAGTGTCCTGGGGTTGCAATGGTGACACACTGACCTTGGCCTGCTCTGCTCATTTAATTACTTCATTTAGAGAGAAATAGCTTGAAATCAATGAGAATAAGAATATGCCCTTTCTATCACCACAAAATCCCTCACAGCTAGTTCATCAGCTGCTTGGCTTAAGAATAAGAAAGATAAGTTCAAGTCTATTTAAGCAAAAGCAAGACAAAACCAGATTTCCCTGGGCTGGGCTAGTGCTGGTACCTTTGCAGCAGAACTGCTGGATGAACTTTCTTCTCAAATGTCCTGTGCAGACTTCAGTACTTGAGATTATATATGCTTATATAAGCAATGTTGTAAAACAGGAGCACAACCCTAAACCTGAAGAAATCCAAAGGATCAGGTATAAAGAAAAGCATAAGATCACATCATCACGGGGATGCTTCATGATATAAATTCTGTAAAAGCATAAATATTTTCATGAAATCTACAAAGAGTTAGTCACACTCAAGATTATGTAGTTCACTGATATCTCTGATACTTGAATTTTGCACTGTTAACTAACAGTGCCAGACAATGCATTCCTGAACAAGCCTTTTTGCAGACTAATCATGCACCAGAGATTATAGTCTCATGGACTGAAATGGGATTTGAGAGGCTAATTCTTGTAAATCAACCCACCAGTTCTGCAAACTCTGGACTGTTTCTGCTGGAATTTTTTCCTAGGTAATGTTGGATCACAACAACTTCTTATCCATCAAACCAAGAGCACAGTTATAAGAGCATCCACTCCATTTCTGCCTCCAGATACCAAGAAAAAAAGGAGCAATCATAATTAGTTAAATTAAAATAGCAATACGTATACAACCATCCCTTTTTAGACCAAACCAGCTCCTAAAATGACAACTGATGCAAAAAATAATTAAAGCAAGACAAACTGGGGG
>VZTG01001883.1:1498900-1644518 GCA_013397845.1 Melanocharis versteri | reverse complement strand
GGGGGGAGTGTGGAGAGGAAAAGGAGAAATAATGTATTTAGAATTTGAAGAGAAGTAATTAGTTTTGGCAGGTTATTTATTTATATAAATTGAAAAATTAGCTGTAGCAGACACAGGCAGCAGATACAAATTTTGCTCTCTACTCAGAAGAACAAGAAAAAAATTATGGCTGAATAACCCATTGGATTTCAAAGTATGTATACTTCCTCAGAGAATATGTAAGAGCGTTTTCCATAATGAAATATTCCTAGCCAACAAAAGATACTATACCAAGAGACATCCTTGTTGTCCCTTGAAGGGCATTTGGATGGGTTTTGTTGTTTGGTTTTTTTAACCAGGGACACTTGCCTCAATTTCATTTTTTGTAGCAGTTTTTCAGTTCTTGAATTACCACTGCAGTGTACATTGCCTTCTCAAAATTTCTTACAGTTCAGAAAATAAACTGAAATGTGACTCAGTAATATAGCTCTGTGAATGGATTAGTACTGCTGTCTGCAGAAAAAATAGATGGGTATAAGGCACTTTGTTTTAAGTTTTAATGATGCTACAGTCTTATTCTTATACCTCCCACCTCCTTTGATTAATGTGTCCTCTGGAGACAACATCGATGCCAAAATGAGAAAACTTTTAATTTAACTTCCTGGTGTCAAGTGCTATTCTCTGCATGTTTACAGAGGCACAGTATATTTTTAGCTAACATTAATAAGGAGAACTGGAGAGGCTGTTGTTAAACCAACACACAGTCATTTTGTGAAGTCACCATTCCCCTGTTTCATAGAATCAGAGAATATACTGAGTTGGAACGGACCCATCAGGATCATGGAGTCGGACTCCTGGTCCTGTACAGGACACCCCAAGAGTCACACCATGTGCCTGAGAGCTTTGTCCTGATGCTTCTTGAGCTCTGGCAGGCTTGGTGCCACCACCACTTCCCTGGGGAGCTGTTCCAGTGCCCACCCACCCTCTGGGTGTAGAACCTTTTCCTGATATCCAACCTAAACCTCCCCTGACTCAACTTCAGGCCATTCTCTCGGGCCCGTCACTGGCCACCAGAGAGAACAGATCAGTGTCTGCCCCTCTCTTCTCCTCAAGGAAGTTGTAACTGCAGTGAGGCCTCAGTCTCCTCCTCTCCAGGCTGAACAGACCAGGTTAACCCAGCTGCTCCTCACACGGCTTCCCCTCAATGCCCTTCACCATCTTCACTGCCCTCCTTGGGAGACTCTCTAATAGCTAAATGTCTCTTTTATATTGTGGTGCCCAAAACTGCACACAGGACTCAAGGTGAGGTTGCACCAGTAAAAACTGGTCCTTCGACCTTTCTTCCCATCATTCTTTCCCTGTATCCATGTGAAGACCTATGCACGCCACCACAATCAGAAGGCATTTTAACCCTCTGTGCAGAGGTCAAGGCACCATCTCCTTTGATAGAGGTAGGATCAAATACCAAGAACAATTTTGTCCCTTTTTTCAACATACGGTGCCTTCGCTCTCAGACTCTCCAGTGTGACTATCCACTAAACTTCAAATTTAGTTTTGAGGAGAAGTCTTCCAGTTCATCCAGATTTACAAAGATTAAATCAGAACTATTTAAGTAGCACCTTCAGACAGACTCAGGGACTTAAGTTCTGCTTTCAGCACCACAGTCTGGTAGGTGATACAGCATGTCACCTCAGCACCTCCATTTCCTGATCTGCAGATTTACAAAACATGCATGCTCCAAGGCATGCTTAACATCTGCTCTCCCGAAGGAGATCAACAGCCCAAAGGCAAAGCTCTAAATACAAGGTAACAAAAAAAAGAGTAGTTATTACTGCTATTCACATTCACTGCCTTTGACCCAGAAAGCCTTTCAACCTTTGAAGCACACTTGAGTTGCATTGCAGTCCACTCTTTCTGCTCAAAAGCACAAAATAACAGGCAGCAGAAGGACTATAAATTGCTTTATGGATGCTATAAATACAAATAATCCTCACCCATAAAGTTACATTGGCATTACAAAGATCTAGTCATTTATTTAATGCATGGCACAGCCACGCTGCAGCACTTGGAGGAGGCGGATGATCACGCTGTCACAAGGATTCCATCTTTAGCATCTGAAATGCCTCTCTGACTCACACAACATATGAGAAAAAAATGCTGGGAATGCAAGAACCAGCAGTCCACAATAGCCTTAGAATCATAAGAAACAATAAAGAGTGCTCCTAAGTGTCAGCACTGAACCTGAATAGCTGCATCTTGTGATTTATATACCATCACAGATAACTTCTGAAATCAGTATTTAACTGACTTGGTGTTATCCACCATTTTGTCTGGATCTTCAGTCCTGTCTACAAAGTGTGTAATCAGATAAAAGTCAGACAAGGCTTATGAAAAAGCTACTGGTAGAATTCAAATACCATGCTAATAACTTAGATGATTCCTGTGGACACTAAGTTAAATAGTCATTAAGGTTTTTGGGTGAGTGATATTAATACTGTTAATACCTGTAAGTAATAATATATAACCGTATAGTTATATTTATTTGTAACTATATATAGTTATATACATATAACTGTAAGTTATATTAATACAAAGAACTGCACATATACACACAGCAATTCTCCTAGGACTTATAACTGATATATTGTAATGTTTGCTAGAGTAGATTAATTTCTTTGCTTTATTGATAAATTAACAATCTTGAAAGTCCTTAATACCTATTATGAAAAAAAATGCCCACGTCTAAAAGGACACTTTCATCCTGTAACGTCATATTCATAGCCCTGGTGGTGCATACAGCAAGTGGTACACCAGAGAAGGCCAGCAAGCAAGCCCTTAATTCAGCATCTTCCCTACTTGCTTTTATGAATACTCAAGTCAGTTAAACATGAAGCTTTGAAAAGAGAAAACAATATTCCCATTAAACTTACCAGTCCTTACCCCATACACTCAGTAACTTTCTTTTAGGGGATCTTTAGACATGTCTTGTTTGTTTTTTACATTATTAGAAGTTATACTTAGCCTCCAGGGAACCGAAATTAGGCAACAATTAAAAACATTCTGACACTTACTATTACAATTGCTAAAAATAAGCAATGAGAGTAACCAGAATAATTCAGAGAGAATCGTTTGGGTTCCCAAAATTACGAACTGCCTAATTAACTACGTAGCCCCACTTCAAATGAATAAACATTAAAAAGGTAGCACAAGGAAGACAGACTGAGGTGTAAAGTGTACCCTAAATTCTTCTGTTTAGGATAGTCCTGTGGCTGATGAAGTTACTAACTAGAAGGTGAGCATGGACAGTAAGTGGCATTTGGGTGTCTAAGGCATTTCATGGCTCTTGCCTCTGATTTGCTGGAGTCCTCATTCAGTATTCAGTGCTATTCAAATATGCGGTTGAGAATATTCTCCTAGCACAATTTCCACAGTCCTTCCCTGCAACCTGTCATTTAACAACTCTCCTGTGAAATTGCTGAGAGTCTTCAATCAAGGCATTCTGAAAGTAAAATAAACCAAATTTTCATTAATCAGATAAAATTAATTTGCTTTGAATCACCTAGAAAGACAGAACCACTTCCTCAGGTAGAATTTAGCTGCCATAACCAAGAAACCATGCACTGTTTTTCCTGCTATCTCCTCTCTCTTTTGTCCACCACCTCCCAGTATTTTCAGAGTTTTACAAAGAAAACTCCTAGCACAAACTGCTGTGCTCTAAATGAGGCAGAAACCTTACTACCAGAAAAAGTGTTCAGAATCTTGCCTCTGGTACTGACATGCATCTAACCAAAGGAAATGAATTGCAAGGACAGCTTTCACTGCCTCACGTCTCAGTTGCTTACTGACTGCCAGGCTGCCACAAATGAATGCTCTGAAGTAGCTTCAAGTGTTTGCATCAAGTGTTTGCATCTAGATATGATATTGACTGCAGCATTTCAAAGTTACAGTCATAGATGAAGTTCTGATCATCTCTCACAGGTATACTCTCACTGCAGACACAGAATTTAGCTGCAAATTTCTATGCAGAATCTGTAGAAGGTATGCAAACGTTTCCAAAGATTTTCTCAGGACGACAAACATTTCTGAGTTCAAAGCAGGATGGCATTTAAAACAGCTGAACTACATTTTCCCTATTGTCATTCTCAAGAAACACAGAGACATTTAGGACTGTGTATTCAAGAACTATATCTGCATCAAGCTGACATTCAGCATGGAAACAGTTCAGGCCACATCGTTAAGTCTGACATCTGAAAACCTGTGTCTTTTAAAGGAATTGACCTTTAAATAATATATGATCTTCAACCCTGCAGCTGCTACAATTGGCAGCCAAATCAGACCCACCTACAATACCTGGAGTGCTAAGGATAAATGTTAATTCTTTCCCTTGTTCTCTGTATGCCTATGCTTTAAACTCTTAGCACTTGAACAGAGCTTTGAATATAAAAAAAAAAATAAGCAAACCTGAACTTTATACATGAGGAAGGAAGTGAAACAGGAATCTGAGACATGAAGCCTGTATGTCCCATGTACACTACTGCAAAAGGCCAACTGGTCTCCAGGCTACCTGTATCAGCCTTTATGTAAGAAGTCTGAAGACTTCTTGAGCAGTAACATGCTGTTATCTGCATATTCTTCCCACTCCAAAGGGTGATGCCATACTTTTTATACCACTTTTTAACAATTACGCAGAGGAAGAGAGCTTTCCTGGAGTGCTTTCCACTACATTTGGATCAGTTCTGAGGCAATTTTTAAATTACTATCTGCTGACTTCTTTCCATCTCAAGCGAACATTTCCTTAATACGCCCTTCTAGAGAGATCATTTGGATAAAAAATTTAGATGCAGGTTGGTTAGAAAAGGTTCATAAAAGGGCTGAAAATTCAAATCAGGACTTATACAGAGGCCCTGTCAAGATCCAGATTCACTGAGTGTTGCTCAGAGATGTATAAAGCAGTTCCTCTGATGAAAGGCCAGCCAGCAACACCTGTGGGAACTGCTCACCTGCTAAGGGAGGAACACAGCAGCTGAGAATCAAAATATGGCTGTAGGGGGCAGTGAAAGAGGAAGAGCTGCTCAGAACAATGTACTGCTAAACTCCAGTCATGAGCAGAGATCGTCAGCTCTGATAGTTTTATGCTGTAAAAAAGGTTCAGCACAGCGTAACAGGACCCTAGTAGCTGTAGCTCCAGTCAGTCAGAGAAAGATCTGTGTAATACAGCTGCCTTATGTCCAATTAAAACCCCGCAGCCAATCATGTTAGGGCTAGGCTCGGAAAAAAGCTTGTTCCCTAGGCAGAATCTCCATGCTTACAAAACAGGGCTAAAATACTTGCAGAGGAGTAAGCTGTTCTCCAGGAGGTATTTTTTATCAACTCAAACCTGAGAAGTTAAGAAAAAGGGGAGGAGAGTTTCAAAGTGAGCATGCATAACCCCTGCAGTGTTTGCCTGAGGTCGATCAGCATGTGTGTGTCAGATTCATCAGCAGAAGTCTCTGCACTGTTTGACACAAGCAGCAGCTGCCTTTCTGCAGAGCAGCCACGGCTGCAACGCCAGGATTTGCTCCAAGCCAGGACAGAGCTGGGCACCCCCAGCACTAATTATCTTCCTCCACACCCCAGCTCAGGGAGAATTCCTTCCCCTTAATATCTCTCTACCATAACAATTTATGAAACACCACTGAGAGATGAAGCTCAGCCAACACCAGAAAGCTATTACGGGGGAATTGTAATGCATTAAATGTAGCACACAACTGAAAGGCTCTTAAATGATAGTAGCATTTGTTTTGGGACTTTTGCCTGGAAATGTTAGAAGATCTTTTAATAAATGTACTAAATAAGATGCATAATTTAGCTTCTTCTCAGCAGAACGCTGGCTGGCTGCCAGATCCACTCTCAGGTTTGACTCAATGTCAGGGCTGCCCGCTGGCCCAGTACAAATAGACTCATTAAAAAATGGTTGCTGCTGTGTGCTCAGGCTCTATTTCTCCCACTAATGGCTCAGTTTATGCCTCCTCCTCTTGAACAAATAGAGGAGCAGCCTCCAGAGAGGAAAATATTCTTCTGTACACGCATTCCACACATATGAATGCAGACAACATGCTGGGAGATATAGGAAAGCAGAAGAGAAATGGCTGCCCCATGCAGGAAAAGGAAGACATTCAAGGTAGTTATATCACATAGCATGGATTCTGAGTGATCATGATGTTTATTAATCGTAACACAGATAGTTCACAGCCCAGACTGGGTCTGCATTTCCATTGTGGTAGACACACCCAGAGCCCAATCCACAGGCAGAGCCTGACATCTCAACAAGCAGCATGGACAAAGCCTAGATAAGAAAAAGTTACTGAAAGAGGCAGCTGCCCAGGGGCAACAATCATGTGCCTCTGTTTTCGAGTCCCATTAAGCCTTGTTTCTTCTCTTGATTCAAGAGGGTTTGTAACTATTGTCAAACCAAAGAGAGTTTCTCAGCAAGCACTCCTTTTCAGATTTGGTCTACTAAATTTCTTTTCAGATGTGCTTTCTGGTTAATAGCAAAAACACTGGTACAGGTAAAACTGGCTTTTTTACTTATTTGTATTAGGAGAGCAAGAAAACCCCACTTTTTACTCTACCTGGACCTCTGGCAATGTCTAATAACACTGCTGGAGCTGGGGGATGGGGGTGGTGTTACTTAAAGCTTTTGGGTTTTTCCAGTGGATTGCAAAAGGCTGATCCTTGCACTGCAGAACACAACATGAGCAGCATGTTTTGTATGCCAGCTCTGATAATATATATTAGTCTAGAAGAGGATGTTAATGCAAAGGCTTAAACAATTTCTAAATACCTCCATATCTTCACCAAAACTAAAAAAATTATAACATCCAAAATTATGTTTGTATTAATTCTCCAAGCACTGGTAACTCCTGAAATGGCCTTAAAACACACAAATTCAAAACTCAGGCTAAAAGAAATTAAAAGCAGTCTCCAATCTCACCCACTTTCTATTATGCGTAAAAGTCATGTTTGGCCAGATAATTGAAGGCACTGCACACCCACACAGCAAAATAAAGTCGTTTCCACATTTAACTCATTGGCTGTATTTCACAAGAGTAGCTCAGATCTCCAACTGTGAAGATACAAAAATTTCACCATCCTACCCTCTCTGGCCCAGCAAATTGTGTCTTCTTTTCTCCTCTCACCAACAGTCAGAAGCACCTGCTGTGTCTTCCCACATTGCTGCCTCCTGGAGTAGCCTCTATCCCTACATTCCCTCCACTAGATTAGTTCAAAGAAAAGGCAAGCACATGAAATTAAAACTATGTTTTGTTTTTGAGTAGCATAGTAAGAATTACGGTAAGAATTATCGAGCAGAAACCCAGATAGCCATCCCTCACCTTTCAGATACACCCTTATATTTAGTGTTTGCTAGTTACTCACTCTGGACTATGCTCCATCACCCAGACTATGCTCTGAGGTGCCTAAATTTATTTGAGATCCTGCAAAGAATCCAGGCACCCAAACCAGACATCTGCCCACAGTATTTTTAGGTTCTAGGTGTCACTTATGCAGTGACACCTAGAGTCAGTGGCAGAACAAGGGTACTTCTTCATGCTTAAGCTCCCTTGCTCTGCTCAAGCCTGCAGTGATATTGCAGCATGCTGAATTTCAGAGCTGGAGTCTTTGACTCTGTATTTTAAAACACTGCATAGAGCTTTTAAAAGCTCTGCAGTTTAAATCTAGTATACCTGAATCACCACCCTATTAATTCCACTCCGAGAGCATTACAGCTCTGTTGAACTAATTTAACACCAGACTGAAAGAGCCCCTGGACTCTTAGGTTATTTCTTCTGCAACTATACACCTCCCAAGCATACATTGTTTATTTACAATCCATTTCCCAGGCCTCCATTACCCCTCTCACACATCTTAACCTTTGCTGAAAACATACTACTTAATACTATTTTTGTTTTCTTAATATAAAAAGGCCCTATTTTAGTTTTAAAAAGAAGCTGAATGGTCACACCTGCTAACTGTTAGTACCTTTCAATTACATCTGACCTTCTTTTAAAGGGTCTCCTCTGAGCCCCATCTAGTCTATTAAAAAAAAAATCAAACCCACAACATGCTGTTGGGGTAGTTACAGACAATGGCTATGAAGAATATGTTAAGACAGTTACTTATTTTTTCTAGGTGTATTTTTGATTTAGAGCATGTAATGACAGAAAGTACACTTACAAAGACTTATAAATGTATATGGGATGACAGACTAGTGGGTATATAGCAGAGAATAGATGTTCTGTAGCTTGTTCACTATACATTGTAATGTCTTTGCCAGGTCCATACAGCTAAAATAGAAAAATTTCAAAACAACACCTTCAGAACTGAAGTAGTCTTTTATTAGAACTGGTGAGCTATCTTGGTGAATCAAAGAAATCTAGATAAAGCATAGTTTAAGCATACTTTCTCTCAAAATACTTGATGTTACCAACTCCATTAGTTCATTTTAGTCCTAGAGAACAGATAGTCATCATATAATTGTGTAAACTAATTTACCCTTTTAATGTACATGAAAATGTTCAAAACTTTTATAAATTCTGCTTGATTCTTATATAGCTCAAATTAAGACTTAAAATTCTGTGCTGACTAGAATTCTGCCACCACAAAAGCTTGCCTGTGTGCTGTCAGGTACCAGTACTTCATTTTAAGAATATATAGTACATTGTTTCCCAATTAGATGTTACACCAAAATCAATGGAGTCCTCCTTTGCAGCAAGATAGCAAAGCAATGTTCCAAAGCCTTATTGATTTTAAGAGGGCTTTGCTAGCACAGAAAGACCTATTTGTGTGAAATATTTTGCCGGAGCAGAGACTGGAGCTTTGAAAAGGTCTAAAAGGAAACGACTTTCCTCTAAGGGTTACATGCATTTGTGGGGAGTGCAAAGGATGCTTTGGAGCTCGAGTGTTACTGCTGCAGCTATCTTATCCCATTTGTCACCGAGAATTACAAGCCTTATTGACAGAAATATATAGTGTTTCATAACTGGGATTTCAAAGCTGAGCATACAAAAGAGAGGCAGGCTTATCTGATGTGTGCCCAAATGTTCTCCATTCTCAATATGCTAAACTTGCTTCCTTCTCTCCTCCAAGGGATGTAATCTTTGAGTCAAGTTGTAGAAAACTCCCTCCAAGTTGCATCAAATTATCCACAGTGATTCTGAGAGAAAAAACTATACTTCTGCTGTGCCAGCATCTGGAAAGCAGCCTGATTGGCAAGACTAAAGAGCAGAGTAATTGCATGTTCAAACACTTTAACTCTGCCCTTCCATATGGAATAAACATTCAGTTAAGAACAAACGGCAAAAATTCCCTGTGAGGGAAGTGTTGGAAAGATCACCATTCACCAATGTTAGATGTCCAGGGTAAAAACTATGTAGGTTTGAAAGCCCATAGTCTTACGAAGCTTTTAGATTCCGAGAGGCTGAGTTTAAACTATTTAATTAGATATATGTGCTGGCACTGATTAGCTGAATAGACTGAACATGATGGTACGTACTCAAGTATTCACAGAAATAATTTACAGCCAGAAAACCTGCAAAGTCTTTTTTGTTACAAGGGCATCCTGGGACAAGTCCAAAGAGGACAGAGCAACAGCAAGGCACTTTATTTTGCCGAATACTGTAACACAGTCAGAGGAAATCCGGAGTTGCATAGCATAAAAATCCCTTATGATACCCTCATCTCTGATTAGTAGGAAATGAATGACAGCAGTGGAGCTACTCAGTCTAATTATCAGTTTTGCTGAATTTCTAATAAGCTCTTAAAATCTAATTTTGGAAGCAGGAGTTTTGTCTCCTGCAGGGAATGGCTCATAGAAATTAGTAAGATTTCAGTTTGTCAGGTCTGGTCATTTTACTGGCATTTAAGTCCTCAGTGAATCAAGAGGTTTGGGATAGAGCAGAATTTGTGTGAACTCTAATTGACTTTACCACTATTTTCTTTAGCTTTCTAGGGATGCAAACCACTTCCACGTTTAGATCTGGCCCTGCCAATTCAAAGCTCCCCTGCTAAGGTTGGGCTATTTATGAGAATGACTCCATCACTTCATTCAAGCCTGTCAATTAGGAGATAGACTGGCCATCAATTAATTTCTGACAGCCACTCGGCGGTAATGGTGAAGATCAGAGCTTGTGACTTAGATAGCAAGTTAATGTTTCATTAAGCTTTAGGAACCATTCAGAAACTATTTTAAGTATGCATTCATAATTACATTTGCTGTAGCAACAGGAATTAGGCTTCTGGCTGTTCTTAGCCATAACTTCTTTTCCCTCAGGCTATTCTTCATCACTATGCTAGCATGAAAAAGCATCAAGCCTCTCCTCTGACCAGCACTAAGCCTCTCCTCTGGCCAGAGACAGGCCTTGGAAAGATGTGTCTGGGGATGCAAACCAGTTAATGACTGCTGATATGGACTAATTTCTGAAGGCTATTTGCAAACTCATTCACTATTAAAAGCGATAATTTATTACAAGGAAAGCTGAGATTCCATGACCAAAGGGGAGATGAGGTGGCTGGCTCCTTCCAGCACATATATATCTTCTTTGGTTATTAGATCCCAGGAAATCAGTGAAAGAACTGTTAAATTAAAGCTCTGTGACTGTTATTCAAATCCAAATTCAATAAAGGTATGGGAGGCAAGGCAAGGCAAGGCAATGGAGTAAGCAAGTCTTCAAAATCTCACCTTTTTTTCCCCCTGCTTGTCTTCTCATATTTTATAAAGCTGTCCAGCACACACAGCAGGGTTCTGAGATTGCAGTCCTGGGCTTAAGGAGAGCGGGAGAATAGAAGGAAGAACCTACAAGGCAGAGCAGGCTATTTTTCAATCTGAATTGGCAACTCATGGCAAGCTCCGAATTGTTCAGTATTAATGGAGAAATAGTGGATAAAGACCTCTATGCAAGAGATACTGTTAACATTTCTAAAGGCATTTCTCAAAAGGGATTACATTAGAGTAATATGAGGATAAACCTGACTAGAAAAGACATGACCAATGCATCACATTCACTGAGGAACATATTCATTGGCACTTGCTCATGTTGCCTCATGTCAGGAAAGAACCTTGCTCATGGCTTCACTGTGTGCAAGAGACCAGCTGCACCAGGCTGCACTTGACTTACAGTTTTGGGTGGAAGATGTAGCCAGGCTGCAGAACGCTGATGAAAAATGAACTTATGTGTAAGTTAGACTAAATACATTTTCTGCATTGATGAGAGTAATTACCTCTTACATAAAATTAGAAGTGAGTAGGAAGAGGGACTGCAACCCAGAAAAATGCTGATTACAAAATATTTTCTCTTCCAAAATATTTCAGTTTGGTAATTGCAAGTTATCATTTTTTGGTACTTTACTATAATTAAAATTGACTTTTACAAGTGGAATAAGCATTTAAGAAGTAAAATGGAAACCTTTCCATCTGAAACTCCCAGATGAGGAATTTGAATTTTTTAATATCTATTTTTAGAAAGAAATTAACCAGAACAAGCAATTTCCACTTTCTCAGTCTCAACAAATTTCTGTTCTAAGAATGTCTCCATCCTTACAGGTACAGGGGTGAAGACAGACATCTGAAGACTTCAAATCACCTCAAGGAAACATTACAAAAATCCATCTTGATAATATGTACCTTCCCACAGGGAGAGAGAAAGCACATATAGGAGCCTCTTTGCTTCTTTCAGCACACTGCCATTTTTAGGTCAATGTCAGATATTGGGTGTTGCCTTATGGTAAGTCTGTGCCTTGTGAGCCTCAAGAGCTAAGTGACTTTTTTCTCCTCTCACTATATTTTTGTAGCCCTGAAGAAAAATGGGATTACTTCCTCCATATCTCTTTGCTCCATGTTCCAGCCACACTCTCCTCGTAGGGAAGTTTGTTGCCTCCTTGAGGTCCAGATTAAGACCATCTCACTGCATCCAGCTCTCAGATCCTCAGCACAGGAAAGACATGGACCAGTTGGAGCAGGTCCAGAGGAGAGGCAGAAAATTTAGCACAGTGCTTTCCTCTCCTATGAGAAAAGACTGAGAGAGCTGGGGTTGTTCACCGTGGAGAAGAGGCTTCAGAGACATCTCACTGCAGCCTTTCAGTACCTAAAGGGGGCCTATAAGAAAGACAGGGACAAGTTTTTTAGCAGGGCCTTTTGAGATAGGATAAGGTGTAATGGTTTAAAGTAAAAGAGGGTGGATTTAAACTAGCTATAAGGAAGTACTTTTTATGATGAGGGTGGTGAAACACTGGTACAGGTTGCCCAGAGAGGTGACAGATGCCCCATCCCTGGCAACATTCTAGGCCATGTGGGACAAGGCTGTGGGCAACCTGGCACAGAAGACCTCTAAAAGATCCCTTCCAACCCGAAATGTTCTATGTGGAGCAATCTACAGGCTTGTGTCTGATTCTGTCTCCTGCTGGGATTAAAGAGTCTATTGTCTTCAGACCACAGACAGTAGCTAGAGGGAAACTGCAGCAAAGACTCTTGGTAAGACAACCCTGCTGGGCTACTGAAAAGTATCTTTTTATTTCATATGTTGCCTTTTTTTTTTTTTTTTTTTTTTAACCCTGGCCACTACCATCTGGAAGCAGAGCTGTGCAGTTCCTAAGCCATGTTGCTCTGGCAACTTCTAAAACAGTCTTATTGTCAATTATACTATCTCTAAAAGATTCAGACTTTTTGATGCTTCTCGGAACCAAAGTTCCAAATCATCCAGGATTTCGTTAATTTTAGCCTTTTGCAGCAGTGAAAGCAAATTGGTATTATTTTATTTAGACTTCTAAAGCTATAGAAAGCTAAAGCACCGTGATGTTTTGATGATCCTAAAAGCTCTGAAGTTGCTGTTTCACATTACGACTGTCTTCCCTCCACTTCATCCTCACAGTCGAACTACCTGTTGTACATTTTTAACTTCGAAATACAGCAATCACTGAGGGGCACAAGCTGATGATTTCTCTTAAAAGGAACTGAATGGGATATGGGATGAGGACAGAAGACAAAGTGATAGCTATTTTTCAGCATGTTCTAGACTTCCAACTCATGTAAAAATGAAGTTGTGTGGCTACACAGAAAAGCTTCCTACCCCTCCCCTCTTTCATGATCATACAGCTTTTCCCACAATCTGGAAGTATTACTGATTAAACACTTTAAAATCTAAACTAAAATTGCAAATAACAAATGTGAGAAGCACTAAAAAAACCCAAAAATAACAGAGTGGCTGAAAAACTTGGGAATCAAAAATTAAAGGGAAGTCTGATGAAACTTAAAGATGACACTTCTATATATACCCTGTATTATTTCATTCTAGGAAATACTGGCTAGTAGTTCAGATACATATCTTTGCTTTTCTGAATACCCAAATTTGAACATTCTTCTGACAAAAAAAGGGACAGTGGAGTTAAAGTTATTCCAGTTTTTCCTCTTGTAGTAGTATGGTTCCCATTGGAAATCCAGAACTTCATTTTAAGTACCTGTCCCTCTCTAAGTCTGGGGCCCTGGATGCTCAGTGTGGTCAAACACTCGCCAAACAGGGAAGTCATTCAAAGATCAGTTCTTCTCTCATTTGATATGAAAACTCTGTCTCCGAGAATTCCTGTTGTGTTCCTGTAAACATGCCTGAGAATGCCCATCAAAGTCAAACCCTAAAGTGATGCTTACCTCCTGAAGCCTGAATAGCCTTATTTTCAATCTGTCCCTTTCACTCATGACCAATTTTTGAGAGCTTATTTTATTAGTTACGTTTTCTGCAAGATCCTTTTATGCACGAAGAGAGCAACATCAGATGCCTCAGTAACTGAGAAGCAGAGTATTTAGACAGTTCAGAGACTTGTGGAATTAAAGGGCAGTTGAATGGGGTTTACAGTCCTGCAAGCTTGAGCTCCATTGTAGGATCCTAGATTTCATTTTGATGCCTTAATCTTATTCTGGACATTGATATCTGAAAAAATAAATTTTACACTAAAACACTAAGCATAAAATTAAAGCATTAAACACAAAATAGTGGATAGCAAACAGACACTATAAGAATGGCAGCACTAAATTTAGTAAATAGGGAAGGAACAGAAGTAACTATATCTTTATTTAAAATCAGTCCTGTCTGATTGATTAATGTATTTCTTAGGTGAGCTGAAAATAAGAAATGTATGCACCTAAAATACAAATTAATCAGCACTGCACCACTGTTCTCTATACCGTATTAATTAATTATACCACATGACAGATGCAGATTTAATCACTCTGTCTGAAGGATTTGGGTACAGAGAACAGTAGAAAAAAGCTGCATTTTACAAAATTTATGAATAATCTACAATCATTTAAACTGCTGAAAGATTCCATGAGATTCTTTTTCTGACAGATCCTGGGAAAAGTCTTCAGCAATAATTAGGAAAGTTTGTATGTGTAGTCATTGATTTATTTCAATGCAGTGTTTTCAGTGGGTTTAATTAGGAGTTGTTAGCATTATGACTGATAAGTTAAAAAGCACGGTGAGATGCTTCACAAGATAGAAAGAGATCTTTGGCTAGATCTGTCAAAGCGACCCTAATTTGCTATAAAATTGTTTTTATTCCAGAGTGTAACTGGAATATATTTATTTTAGGGAAAATAAAACTTTTCAAAAAAGCCACTTGAAAATCTTCAGGTTTTCCTACGCCTTTTACAAAGAATCTAAATTGCATACCACTCCAAGTGTCTCCACCTGTGAAAAATGCTACACACTGAAAGGAGTACTTCAAAATCCTTCTCTAGATCTGGGTGGTAGCTCAGTCCTTTTACCTTGTTCTCCTTCCAGTCTTATCCCCTACACTGTACCTATGTTTTTAATAGGAGCAGGAGCTCTAGCTTAAGAGTCAAAAATTCATAATTTTTACAGATTGCTTCATTTTTTCTCTTACATGCAACAAATCCATGACTATCTGTTACTGAGCAGCACAGTAGCCATTTACTGCCTCACATGTTTAGTTCCATTCCTCCTGCTTCAGGAAATCAATTTTTTATCACTTGAACTCAAATTCTGATTTCTATCTAAAAAGGATTTAGGATTTAGGAAACTTTGATCAAAGAAAACCTGTGATAGTGATGGACTTGCATTTAAATGTATTCATTCTCTCCATTTGCGCCTTCAGAAAATATCCTAAACAAAGGCAGCTAAGAATATCAGATACATTCAAGAACAATGAAAATTCCTAGTCTGGTTGTTCAAACCTTTTTCCTGGTCTCTGACTGGCTGAGAAAGCTTCTCACTATAGTACTGAGTAATGAGAGAGTCTTCAAAACAGATCCTAAACTACCTTCTGAAGGTGGAGAGCTGCAATAGATTTCACTGAAGAGATGAAAATGAGCCCCTAATGATTTGGAATATATTCTCCCACATTAAGCTCTGTCTTTATTTGCTGCCACTGAATAGAGTCTGCAGCTGAAATGAAGAACAGGAATGTAGGAAAGAAAAGGACACATATGCAGAAATTTTGCATTATAGAGCAAGGAGTTATTAGCTTCTTTATCTGCTGTTTCAGTGATTGCATTGCGAATACAGTATTTAGCCCCGGACTGCCTAACATAAAGACCTGAAAGAACAAAGAGAACCTAGGAAAAGATGAAAACTAAACATATAGAGAGACTGATTTAAGGATAATGATACAATGAATGAACTAGTATTGGTGTTAGGGTTCTTGGAACTCTTTCATTATGTATCAGTCACAGGCAAAAATACTCCAAAGAATATGCTGACAAGTCCTCCTTTTTCCCCATTTCTGACTTGACAAGCAGATCATGATTTTGTGGAATTAATTTGCTATTCAAACTTATTTCCAAGTTAAATATAATGGCTCATCCACAACTACTTATCTGTAAGGATTTGCTATTTAAAATTCCAGCTGTGCTGTTCAGATTTGATAGGCTACAGCAAACACATGGCATGTGTTTGTTCCTAGGAGGATGCCTGTAACATCTCTGCTGGCAAGTTTGTCTATTAAAAGTATTTTTAGAAAGCAGGCACAGAAGGGGCAATAGCAGTGACAGAAGATTGTGTTCAGACATGCAGAGCATGTTTTCAGGGGATAGTTCTATCTCAGGACCCCATCTCAAAGCAAAACGATCCCTTAGGTCAGGGAAGTGTCAGACAGCTGGCACACTAAGAACAGAAGGACCTGAATGTTAACCTGCCAGTGGCAGAAAGACCCATATGGCCACGATGGAAAGGGTAAGAGGTACTGGTCACAGAGTTATCAGCCATATGGCAACTGAAACTGATGAGAGACAGTACATGAGCATCAATAATAAACACTGAATGTGCTGGGATAAGGACTCCTTTACAGACTACAAACAAAAAGTTAAATTAAGCAAAGCAAACTAAATGAGACAGGGAGAGTGTAAAAACTTGCTATGCACGGGGCTAAAGAATTAGCATTTTGAGGAAAGGTGTCAGTGCCATCACTTCAGAAACTCAGAGCGGGCACACATATTGCAAGGAAATATCCCTTTTTTATTAATTGTGAGATGAATGGGCAAAAGATAATGAAGTATCTATGCACCGGATTTGTATTCAAGTATTCAGAAGAATCAATATTTACAGGTTTTGGTTTTAGGCTCCTTCTCTATTCTTGTTACAGAGAGAGAGTGAAATTTGCATGCAGGGAGCGTGTTTAAATAACTTGCAGCTCATTTCCATTTAGAATGTCTGTTTAAATACCAATTTGACCTCTGGCTGTCTTTGCTGTTGGATAATATGTGTAAAATGGTCACCAAGAATTGTGTATGAAGCACAAGTTGAAAGGAACATACTGAATTTTCTAAGCTTTTTTTACCTGATTGTTTTATTTTCTCCTTCAGGATGCCAAAGGGAGAGAGGATATCGGCAACAAATCAATAAAGCAGAGTAGAATCAGGGTATTTGCAGTAGAAGATGAGGGAAAGGAAAGCTGGGTGACCCATTTAATCACATAAAATATGCACTTTCTGATCACCCTCCTGGAACCAAGAATGCAACACTCTATTTGGTCCTCAGATACCATGCTGAAGAAGTAAATACAGTCTAAAGTAGCTCAGATCTAAATGAAGTTTCGTTCAAAAACTGAAGGTTTACTACAAGAGAAGATGATGTGCTGTTCCTTTTATCATTATTTATAGCAAAGATTTGTTTTCTTTTATGTGGACTTCTCCTGAAATATTGGAAACCAGAACATAACAGGAGGAATTGAGAAGTGATTATGTCCATGAATAGCAAGTGAAATTCTGGGGGCCATGTACCTCATGAAAAGTAAATAGGTTTTTGGTTTCTTTTGGTTCATTTGGGGATTTTTTTGATTTTTTTAAACATTTTTTATATTCTCCTTTCTTTAAATTCCTCTAGTTTTGGGGTTTTTTTATGTAAGGCACATATCAAAGTAAGATGTATTCACAACTATCTTGCAGTATCATGGTGGACATGTAAGACTGTCTCTGTCTTGCCCAGCACTACATACAGGATTGTGTAACACAGAAAACTTGTGTTAAGGTTCCAAACATTCCAAATGCAGTGCAGAACTCTCAGTCTTCACAATATTCCATTTAAAGTTTAGTTGAGACATAAAGGTTTTTTGCCCACAGGAATCAACACCTTCATTTAAAAGTAGAACTAAATTGCAAATTTTCCTACATGAGGCAAGTCATTAACCTTTGCCAAATCATTACCTCAAGAGATAATTAACAGAGATCTTGCAGAAAACGTAACTAATAAAATAAGCTCTCAAAATTAGTATGAAGAACAAATGTGGTCTGCCTCCCAGCTAAGGGACTCGTGTCCCTGGAGAAACTAAGTTTCTATGGACTTAAAAGAAGGTCAGGTGAAGAGAAAGAGGATTATTTTAATCTACTAAACCCCCAGGTACTGGTCATCTTAAACTCAGCAGTGATGTTAGAGTAGAAATTTTCTCTTGATATCAAATAAACTCTAGGTTACATTAATTAGATGATAATTCAATTAAAAATAATAAAACTTTTCACTAATTATTCAGTAACTAACCTGAATTTGCCTAGTTACATAAGAAAGTTAAAGGCTTAACATGGGAAGCCAACGACCCTGGCTTGTCTATTGACTTCATTATTCACTTCTTCTGATTTTCTCTTTTATTGGTCTATAAAATATGCACATAAATATTGAATGAATTTACAGGAGTATTGTGAAGATAAATACATGCTAGTAGAGTCCACCAGGTATAGCATACCTTATGTTCTCTCACCTCCTGGCAATTGCATGAGCTTTATGAAGTTGCAGGAAAAATCACTGTGATTTTATCGCTTTGTGTAATCCTTCTATACATTATGTATAAGAATCTAGTAATGTGACACATTGTTTCATTATATAACCATATAAATAATCAAATAAAGTATAAAATTATATGTGCATCAGAATCAAGCAAATTGAACCAAATACTTACTACTGTCACAAAGGCTCAGGAAAGTAATTTTTTTTAACAGATGATGAGACCTGGTTTCAGAACAGTGTCACAATGGCCTTTTCCTCCTAATGAATTAACTCAAGGAATAAGGACTATGGTCTCAAGAAAAAACAGCCTCAGCAGCCTGTCTGTCTCATTTATTGTGTACTTTTTGTTACTGTACCTGTCAGGTCCTGAGGGAAAAAATAAGTGAAAATTAGGCCATTCATACAAGATAGGTCAATACGTCTCAGTAATTCCACATGCTGTTATGGGGTCCTCTGGGGAGCACTATGAAACTTCTCCCACAGTCCACCTACTTGATGAACCCCTGTATTTCGAGTCAGTCACAGCATGTAAGGTGACTGCAGCCAGGTGTTAGCTGGGCATCTGGAGCCCCTCTTCTCAGTACAGAGTGTGTAGGACTCTGCTCTGAGCAGCACTGATGAGGCTAAAGGGAGCAACAGCCGTCCTCCACATGGGCTCATGTCTCAATGACCCCATGTCAACAGAAAACAGCCACAACCACGAACATGCTATGCATCTATAGGAAACCAGGATTGTATTTTAAGATTATGTTAAGTGCTGAGGCCTCTTGACGTTTCTGGTTTAAGCAAATCATCTTCAGCAGTTATTAGCAAGACAGTATCTTGCACCATTAGAAACAGCAAACATCATTTGTAAACCTGCACAAAATAAAACTTTGCTAATGACCCAAGCCTAAGAAACATGTGTTCTCCACCTTTTCTACCACTGACTACTCTTCCTTGACTAACACCCTGGCACATAGTTTTTCTCCATTTTGTACATGCCTGCGTCAATGAGACAATGACAGGGGCAGTGTGACACTGATGTCAACGACACATGTAGATATGGGCTTCTTCCCTCCATTTATTGCAACAGTGAAATACATTTCTGTGTTCTGCTTTTTGTATTGTTGGGCCTCTTCACAGTTAAATCTAAAATGGAAGTGAGTGCTTTACTACCAAACCCCTCTTGCTAACAGAAAGCAGTGACTATGAAGTCACAGCATTATTGAATCTGATAAAAAAACATTTGTGTAATCAATAAATGCAGATCTTTCAAGCTCTTTAAATTGGGCCAAGTCATTTTCTGTGAGTGTTTTAGTATTTGCTAGAGCTACAAATCAGAAAAGTACCATAGTAGTTTGATAGATTTTTGAATTTGGGGTTATTCACACGTGCAAGGGGTTAAGCTGTGACTTATTGCACTGCTGACTATCTAATTCTTCTGATAAGCTTCACGAGGTCTTTATTCCCAGACTGGATAAATACTTACATACTTCTGGTTAAAAAACTTGCATTAACAAATTTAACATTAAGTTTCTTCTAAAGCTTTTACACGTAGTAAGTTTTGCATGTAATACCCCAGTTCCTTCATGATGGGAATCTTCAGGATATTCCCTGAAAGCCATGCAAGTAGGTGAGCATGTGAAAAGTGAGTGCATTCAGAAACTGACTGAATACTGGCAGGAAATTCCTATGGTATTTTGCTGTTATGCATATGGTAGGAAAGGATGTAGTCAGGAAAAGAATAGGGCAGGATAAAACCAAAGGAAGTATCAGATATTGGAGAGTCACATTGATGGATA
Source organism: Melanocharis versteri (assembly GCA_013397845.1). Lineage (NCBI taxonomy): Eukaryota > Metazoa > Chordata > Aves > Passeriformes > Melanocharitidae > Melanocharis > Melanocharis versteri. The sequence goes on along the minus strand of VZTG01001883.1, from coordinate 1,624,495 downwards.
GAAACAGAATGTCCTGAACCTAAAAAATAAACCTAATGATCAGATAGGAGATGCGTAAGTATACTGAACTCCTAAAGCTAGAGCAGAACAACTAAAGAAAATTTAAAAATACAGGAGACTTTCCTGAAAAATGTTTGCTTATGTAACTTCTAGAAGTGCCTTCATAACACACTGAATTTGCAAGTGTTATGAATAATATTCTGTCTAGCCTCTCCCAATTTCAAGTGTCTCTCCCTTATTTATTTGCCAAATTATTTTATTTTACTCTCAGAATTTGATTCAAAACGACATCAACAGGTAATACATAATTAAGAGTGCAATCAATGTCAATATTGAAATATATAAACTCATTATATGATAAAGAGCATCTAATGGTATGAATATGGAATTAGGAAGGAGATTGATACACTCAGTAGGATTTAGGAGACGATAATAATAGGAAAACAAGGCTGAAAGGAAGCTCCAGGGGCCAGATATTCCATCCACTATAACAGGAAGAATCTTGTCCTTGTCACTGTCTGGCCTCCATTGAAAAGACAGTTTTCCCACACCACAAAATTTCATAAGAATATTAAAAGTAAACTTACAATTCCATATTGTCCTGAAGATTTTCAAAATTTTCTCCAGAAATAAAAACTAAGATTCTCTGAGCTGATAAAGATATAATTTTAGCCATTTATTCACATTCTGTTTAATGATTTCATTTGTAACAGACGTCCATCAAGTTGTCCTGTTTAGCTCAGGTTAACTCCCTCATTACTAAGCCATCATATTGAAGATGTTCATCTCTTCTTCTTGTATTTTTTCCACTGTGTAGAACATCTCCAATACAATAATGTGTTTCAGTCTGAGTATAAAATACTCAGTATAAAAAACTGATGCTTTAGGAAGTCACTACGTTTCAAAATGAATGAACTTTTTGGTCAGAAATAAGTAGCAATAAGGCTTGAACATGATTTCCTTTTTCCTGTTGCCCACAAAAATTCACCCTGTACTCAGGAATGCTTTTCCAAATCTGTTATCCAACCATCTAAGTTTCTAAGTGAAAATGCATGTTTTTACCAAAGAACATTTCTCTGATTCTAATGTTTCAACAAAATCAACTTGAATTTCATTGCATCTGTGTGTTACGAGTTATCAAACTTGAAATATGTCTTCCCAAATCATCAGAACCACTATCATCCCAGAGAAAGAACCTCTCTGAGTTTTTTAACTCAGCGCCTTTTGGTGGTACTTTTCTATGTCATCTGTGTTGGTATATATTTTACTGTTATGCTGTATTTTTTCTATTTTTAAGAAAATGCCCATTTTTAAAGTTTTAAGGTACGCAGAACTGTGTATTCATTCTAACTACCCAGACCAGCTCTGAGCTCATGTTCTCAGGAATAAACAGTCAAAGCAAGGTGAGAGTTTTTGTCTCTATATGGAAGAAGGTCATGCAATCTTCTTCAAAATAACTGTGAAATGACCACACAAGATGTTTAAGAATCAAAAATAAGACCGCAGACAGGGCTATGTTGGAAGAAAACAGATCCAGAGAATCAGAGAATAGAATATTCTGAAGACAGCAGTGCATTTGTGCAGAGAAATGCATAGTGCACACACCAACCTAAAGACAAACTCTACCCACCAAAGCCATGTTCTATCAAAGATTACTTCTTTGAAGAAACTTCTTGTTAGGTGGATAGAATCATATCGTAAGTCCTATACAATCCTATCTGGGAAAATATGTAGAAAGTCAAACCGTAAGCTATCCTGGACGAAGATCATAACATGAATGCCTTTTTCAAATTCTCTTTTCTCCTCTTCAAATTCTCCTCTTCCTTTTCAAAATGCTCAGAAAAAATTTTCTGTACACCCACACACATCAGACTGTGCCTAAGCAAGAAATGCAAGATACTACAATGCTTTTCTCACACCCACAACAAAGTATGTTCACCTTATCCCCATTTCATAGGACACCCAGAATATAACCCACTTCCTTCAGTGCATTACATACCATCATAGAATCTCTGCAGATGAAATCAAAATACTGCTTATATAGCAGAATAAACTTTCTCAGAGCAGTAAGTCAGAAATATCCATTTACAAGGAGGATAATACTCTTCTCAAATCAATTATCTCAACTAGCCTCTCAATCTCTGACCTTTCTACACAGAGTGGCAACAGAAATGTGCAAAAACACCCTCAAAAGACAAGACTAGGAATGAAAATCCATGACTACTGGTATACACATGCCTTGGTTTTAAATCATGGGTTTAAGCCATCTACCTGGGTCCATGTCCAGATGCAGGAGATACTGTACATACTGATGGGAACACTGAGCTCGTTCCATCCTGATATTAGAGTGACAGGGTATCATGTTTATCATCAACAACAAAGGCGAGATTTGCTCAAACATAACATTCTTAAACTGACTGACCTGGACAGCTTTCAGTACCCAAGACTTTTCAGTGAGCAGCAAGGACCAGATGCTGCACAAGGAAATGGTGAGCCAGCAGTCAAGTCTGATAAGAAAGTATGTGGCAGCAGTGTCCTAAACAGCAAGAGGACAGGATGCAGAGCAGTGGTTTCAGTTCTCAAGAGACAGTGATCAAGGATGATCAGGGTCAGACATAGCACAGTGACCACAGAGCAGATCTGCAGCAGCAAGGCAGGTCCAAGGCCACGCCAGGAAGCCAAACCAGCAGGTGCAGGTCTGACTCGCGGACATGAGAGATTAGGCAGTCATAGTTGCTACATGCTTCTGGTGAGGCATGGGCAGAGGCAGCACTAAAGTCTTAGCTAAAAGAAGCTCCCAAGAGAAAAACATGGCAGCCCTGACTTCTAGGTCTGTTTGCAACAGCTCTCAGAAGCTACATTCACCAGCTGAATTCCTAGGAGGGGAGCAGTCTCCAGGACCTAACATAATCAAGTGCTTTCTGAACCATAAATGTCAACTGGTAACCATTTCTGAGAGTTGGAGAAACGTCAAAGAATGGAGAACTGCAACTAAAATCTCAATAACCAGAAAGGGAAATCTTGACCAGGAAGTCTCAGACATCCTCACTGAAAAACTAGAACACTATGATATAAAGATTTTTGAACAAAAACATGGAGTTGTTTAGAGAAGACAGAATCTATTATACAAAATTTCTGCTTCCTCCAGGTTTTACTAGGTTGGTTGCTTAAGGGCGAACAAATTCCTATAATATAACTGGACTTTTTGTCAGCATTTGATTTAGCACTGCAAGAAATTTGTTAAAATGTTAGATTTTCTAAATCTCCCTTTCAGAAGCAAACTTAATACTGTAAAGTCTTGCATATGCACTTAAATAATCTTAAAGAAATACATATGCGTAAAATTTCTAACCCCAAGACAGCTGGGTTTTCCTTTGGAACTTTTTAGATAAAGAAATGCAGGATTGTGGAGAAGACACATACATAAAGCACTTCAACTAAAGCTATTTGGTTAAAAATTTTAAAAATTTATTTTGTCTCCCTTTTTTAAAAGATTATGTATTTTCCTTTTTTTGCTTTCATTTATTTCACAGTTTTTCAGACGGACATATGATATAGTCACCTCACTGCCACTTCCTTATTTTTAACACAATCTGGCAGGTGCTCATCACAGGCGTGCAATAGTCATTCATTTTCACAGCACCCCTTTGAGACATTCAGTTTGTACCCAGGCACAGTACAATATCATATTTTACCACTCAGGGAGGTCAGAATTCAAGCTAGTAAGACCAGTTGCACTAAATGTTTTGCAGTAAACACATTTCCAGGGTAGCATATAAATATCATTGTTGAGGAAAAAGATGCAAATAAAAAGCCATCCTCATTCAATGGATAAATGAAGTCATGAGGGAGAGTTAAGCTGTATCTCACTAGCAGTCCTCCTAGTTCAAGATCCTGCTTCTAGAAAGAGCCCACACTCGGTACTTCAAAAGAATGAAAAGCTATTGACAGAGCCCATTATTATGTGACAGAAGACTCTTGTCTCACCCGTTTAAACAACATACTTACAGATGGATGCTGATCTCAGCATGAGAGAAGGGCAAGGTTCAAAACGCTTCAGGAGTTACTTGTTCCAACTGAAAGATATTGTTCTACTGTCTGGGGTTTTTTTTCTTACCATTTTCAAATACTTATGAGCTCATAAAATGAGGCATTGCAGCAAATGACGACAGCTCCTACTGGAAAAAGCAGCGAGTGTCAGCAACCAGAAAGCCTTAGAGGCTCGACACTCTTCTCTGCTTTCAGCCATATTGGTCTGGCACACAAATTAGCACACTCCAAACTGCAAGCTTGGTCTTGTCAACATATCAAACTGGAGTGCTAATCATTAATAACTTATTCTGAGACAATATTGACAGCTGCTTTGCTTTATTACCAATGCCATCTGTGCCCAGCAACCCACAGTCGCCTTTCTACTACTTCTAAGCTTGCACTCCAAATGCTTTTCAGGCTGCAACAAGCAGAATGGAAATAACAGCTTGAGCTTCTTAAGAAATATCACCAGCCAACTCAGGGAGCCCAGAAGATAAGGATATGATTGTAGCCTACTGAGTTTTCATCATAAGCCAGCTTTATGAATAACATGCTGCCAGATGCCTTTTTCTACTAGTGATCACTTCCACTGTTTCCAAAGATCAATACTATGCACTTGATGTTCAACTGGTCTTTTTCTATTCTGAGCATTACTAAAGCCTCAGTAAGAGTGATTAGCAGATAACAGTATCTGAAACATTTTTGAGTCTCCTTATTACAGTAATAATACTATTGCTTTGGTCACAAACTTCTCCTAGTCTCCGAAGACCAAAGTAAATAAATGTTATAGAAAGGCCCAGTCTTCTGCTGGGCCACTTGAAGATTTTTCATTTGTGAGTTTCCAAGGTGTTTGTACTTCAGTACAGAATTAATAATACTTCTCCTTGCTAACCAAAGTGCATTCCTGTGAACAAATGAGAAGATTTATATTTCAGAGGTAAATTTAGCTTAAGTCATCAAAGGCAATTCAGTTTTAAACAGACACCTACCAAAATTATTTACAGACGTCAAAAGAAAAAGAACTGAGAGCGTTCATTCAAGCCCTTTTTGTGGATCAGCTCAATTGGAATGAAAATGCTAAGATAAAATGTGTAAATAGACAGATATTTGATTGTTCTGTGGTAACAATTTGGAAAAAAGAAGGGAAAACCAAAGATTTTCAAAAGACCCATAGATAAACTTTTAAGTGTGGATGGCTTTTTAAAGTACATGTGCTTTTGATTTTTCTATAGTGCTATTTTGGGCAGATGTAGAACAAGCCCAGAGGTCTACCATTTTCTTTGGAAAAACTGTCTTGTGTCTAAGCGAACTTTATCATTTGAAATTTTTAAGTCAGAGAAAAGAAAAAGATAAACTGTGCTTTTTTCACATGTATGTATGTAAATGTAAAAATTCAAGTGCAAACTCAGTCCAAAGCAGAAAGGTCTGGAACAGATGGCTGAAAGTCTTTGGAATGTCAGTTGAAAAGAGGCTGGCAGTGGCAGATAATGATACCTCCACCAAAAAATAAAGGAAAAACTCTGAGTTTAGGTAACTTGTTAAGAGCACTTGCCAGGAAAAGAAGGGAATGCTTCCTGGGTGAAGAAGATACGTTTTTATCTAATGAAGGGACTGGGAACTCAGAAAGCTTGTCTGCTTTTACCAACCTTATCACTGACCTAACAAAATACCCTATCTCTGCAGAACTTGCCTCTATTAGATCTCTAGAAACCGTAGGTTCAGCAGCCTCACTACTGCCATGTAAGAGTCACAAGTCAGCAAGAAGAGAGGGGCTTCAGAAGGTTGATTAGAGGCTGTCACTTCAAGGCAGGGGTTTTGCAGCCCTGTGGCGACTGGGCTGAAAAAGATGAACAATAATTACTGCAAATTCAGTGTATGCAATTATCTCACACAGATGACTTGCCAGGGCTGGTAACATGCTGACAAATCCAACACGAAACTTTTTTAGCTTGAATAGTGGAGGTTGGCATCTGTGGTCTGCAGTGCTCAATGAATGACCGCAATCGCCGTTAGGGCATTGTTCATTGTGCTGCCTCAGCACACTTGACCCTTGACTGTTCTCATTAGCAGTCAGCAGAAAGAAAACTGATCACAGTAACCCTGCCTCCTGTGGTATCACAGAACCAACCTCAATAGAAACAGAATCTACTAGAGGGTTATAATGCTTTCAAAACTGGATGGTGTGTCTCTACCCATCTGTAACACGACTGAATCCTGCAAAATCAATGTCTGTTTCATGTTACCCAGGCTCTCTGGATCACAATAGGGGACATAATGAAGAGGGGACACACAAGAAGAAACCAAGCTATCTGATAAGAGTGAACAGCCTATCAGGGTACAAAGCATGCCCAGGAGCTACTCCTCTCCAACCCTGATCTGGGATTCCACAGGAGACCGCAGCTGCAGGTGAATACTGTGAGACCTGGCAGGTCCACTTTGAAAAAGGAGTAGAAGAAAGGCTCTTTTTCATTTAATCATTAGTCTGTCTGTCACGCTGGCACTGCTCACTTGGATCATGTTTTCAGTACCACACACACACATTCATCAATAGTTCCTGTTAGTTTTTATAGGTTAAGTCCAGGGAGCATTTGATCTTATCTCTCAATTCTCCATCCCTTTTTGCCATTCAAAGCATTAAAAAAATTTCAAAACAGCTTTCTTTCCCCAGCAACTAAAAGAATGAAAACAAATGTAATTGATTATATCAAAAATACTGAGAACATCAGGCATAAGGACTGAAAAATCTATCATTAAGTAGAATTCTAATTAAGAGAGTGATTAACATATTAATAACCAGATAGAAATCTTAAGGATAAGGGTTTTTTAATTATTGTTATCACTGCTTTCGTCTATTCTAAATACAGAAAGCTTTATTTATAAATTCTCTGATGGACATACATTTAGTTACATTTCCACTAAGTTATCCCTTTATTTCATGACATTTGTAGCCTCAGATAGAACAATTATCCTCTCCCTTCAGGCACAATTCTAATGTCAAAACAAAAGGCTGTATCAGTGGTCCTTAGGACTTTAAATGTGTCTTTGGAAATTACACTGTATGCCACGTATGGAAAAGAGAGTGTTAACTGTATCTGTATCTAGTCTAGCCCAAATGGTGTGTTAAAGATGTGTTTATTGAACTTGAAACTTGCCAAAGCAGAGTGACATAAGGTCCTCCACCAGGTGTCAGATAGAACAAGCTGAACTGCAAAAACAGAAAAGGTATTTTCTTTTTCTTTTCATTTTAGGTAAAAAGACAAAGCTGTTTGACCCAATTCAATTTTTATTTCAGAAACAGAACTGAAGGAATTTCCCGCTTTTGCTGGAGAACATTTGAAGAGGTCAGTGAAAGTCAGTCTGTCTTGGTTAACAAATACTGGATCAAATTTTGACTGAATAATCTCCAAGTCACTATAAGGGATCTCCTCCCTATATGGATAAGTGTTCTTTAACATACAGAAAATGCGAATGTAGGCAAATTGACTTAATACCAATACAGGATAAACCTGAAGGTATCAGACCTGACCTGTCGCAGAGAACTCCTCAGACCAGACATTTTGCATCTCTACTGTCTGTGAGCTGCTTAAACCTGGCCTGTGCTCAGAGTGATTAGAAACTCCTCCTATCATTGCAGAAGCTGATGCTGATTCTTCTAGGAAAGTACTCAGTGTCATGTGGCCTGCTGGCAATCAGCCATGTAATACCTCTGTGAGAGCAGATGGATTAGATGGAAGCTGCTCATCTAGGCAGAGTCTGGAGCTTACGTGAACAACATCCAAGTGTGCCCTGGGGTGGTGTGCCCCGGGAATTTGCTCTGGCTTGCTCAAGAGGCAGCCCTGACAGCATACCCAGCAACAAATTCAGCCACAAATTATATGGGTCATTACTCAATATGACTGTGTGCTTGGTCTTAGGGACAGCAAACTGTCAATGTAGTGACTTCTCTGAGAGGCTGAATCGTTCTTCCAGCAGTTTTGGACTTGCTCATGTAGTGGATGAAATTATAATAATGATAGAAAATAGCTCTGGAAGAGACCCCAGAAAGATACCTAATCCAAAGCAGAACTAATTAATGTTTCCAGTCCTGTAAATTTCCCAGTCATTTTTCCAGTGCTTTGCTTTCCATTATTCTGACAAATAGAAAGCTCTCCTACTGCCTAAATTCTTCATCCTTTCTCATCATAAATGCTAGTCATTAGCTGACTGTATTTTTAAAATTCCAAGTATTTTTAATTTTCCCAAGTAGATTTTCTCTCTGACTAGAACCTTTTGGTCAAGTGACTGAACAGGGCAGGAAAGGGTAAATCCACTCCACACTTAAGAGCACTAGATGGATCTCATGAGGAGGGACAAGGTGAATAACCAAAGATCTGTTACCACACTTTTTTTGTCTAAGTTGTAATAAAGGTTTCTGTGGAACCCTACTAATTACAACCATGACATAAAAGTCCTCCTCACATCTTACACAGCTTTGTCACATGCAAGAATGGCAATGGCTTGCTGTTTGTTCCAGTTTGCCAGTGCACCCATGATTTGTAAAGGCTCTGAAATTCTTTATCTAGAAAGGGTTTTACAACCATCTCTCCCATAATCTGTGCCACTAATATGTCTATAATGAACTGCCATCAAAAAAGAAACCTAATGCAAATGCTCATATGTAATGCCATTAAACTTTGCTACCATTTGATTACTGATTGGTGGTGAAATCACTGGGCATTGTTGAGGCTGGATACATTGAAGCAGGAAACATAGTCATATGTAAGTCTAGGTACAAAACACCTATTCCCAAGCACATAGCCACCTGCAGAAGCTGACCAATTCTCTGTACTAAGACTATGATAAAAAAAAATAAATCTACGCCTATCATGAAAGTAAACCATTCCCAAACAAAATTTAAACATTATTGTTAGTCTGCTTCTGAGTCAAAGGAAACATATTAAATGGTTTTCATTTAGGAACAGAAGCTGTACACAGACATCAGGGAAAATTACTACATGGAAGCAGTTTTTTGCCAAGATCTTCTGCTTATTTCCACTGGCATAGTGGCCTTTCTGGTCAGGATGCCAAGTCGGCTATAATCAGCAGAGTTAAGGGCTCTCAGTGCTTCAAAAGATTGGGATCTAATTGTTGCAAATTTAGTTAATGCCAAGGGAGAAAGACAGGCATCAAGATTTGGGCCTTTGCCCCAAAAGAGAAGTGCAAATAACATCCATAATCATTAGACAGTTGTCAGGAGAGTGCTGAGAACTGGGCTGTACAGAAGCCTGCCTGAAAATTTGATGAACTAAAAAAATTAATGAGCTTTGGGGTCAAAAGGTTTCCTTTGATGTGCATCAAGTATTTTCATGAAATACAAGTAACTACACAAATGTGCTATTTAGCAATAATGGGTTATATCAGAGCTGGATATCTCTTGATCTCCTGTTGAGATGACAGCATGCACCACACACTTCTGCCAACACGAAACAAGTGTTAGCAGATTTACTCTTAATGAGCTCATCACGCCGAAGTACCAGCTAAAGGGAGCAGGTCACAGATTATGTTTGTTTAGTTGCACTGATGTGTCTTGTTAATTCCACACACAAATGTGGTGTTGGGGGAGGAAGCACCCCCAGTCCATAATGCCTGACCGTCTTCTGCACTGACACCTAGAGGCTTTCTGGCTGCCTGAACGCAGGGTAAATGGATACATGTTGGAGACTGAGAAGTTAAAACCTCTAAAAATAATAATAAATTTAATTTACAGCCTTTGAAGGAACTAGAGTTAATGTGATAACAAGATATATAAATCTTAAGCAAGAAAATCATAAGCCTGTGTTCCTATACTTATAAGTAAAAATACATGTTAAGTAATTTAGTAAAGAGTTTTAAATATAATAATGTAATTCTATAGTTTAAATTAAAAATTTAAATGTTATAATAAAAATACATAAGTATACGTAACCTAACACTTGATTAATAGAAAAACAAACGCATTACAACAAAAAGTACTAAAGGTGATAAATTATCAAGTTAAAACAAAATTTCGTATTAATTACTTATTAAACCAAAAAGTTATAAATTACCATGTAACCCTAAAACCCGTAACTATCCTCTGTTATAGCGACTTGTTACTTAACCTCACAACCTTTGAAACTGAAGCCTTATTTATTATTTTAAGTAATAAATCATATATAACTATGATAGTCCCATCTCTTCAATAAAACTCCAACGAAAAACATCAAGCTAGTAATACAACGCAAGAAAACCACAACAGACACAAATGAATTTGATCTGTGCCAGCTTTGAATCTGGCCCTGCACATACGTACTTTCTCCTCTGAACACCTGTTCGGACCTCTCTCTCCACTGAAAAAGATGTAAAGCAAAGCTGGATTTTTTGGCCTTTGTTGGATTTGGTGATCTTGGAAGTTTTCACCAACCTTAATGATTCTAAGTTTGAGGTAGTGAGACAGTTTCCAGCCCTACTAGACTTGTATTTTCAGATCATATTTCTGTTTATGCATCTACCCTTCTCATGCATGTTAGTAGGTGGTAGAAGCCTCAGTCATGCAACCCTTTGAATTCAAAGGTGATTAGATCAAGAAAGGAAGATTAGGAATGAGAGGAGACAGTCCTGTGATACAGGGATACCACAAAATCTGCCAAAAGACCCACACTATATTCTCTTCTAGGTACATGAGAAACCTGAGGTCAGCCAAAGGGTACTACTACAGCACTTAATAACATGCACAACTACATTAGCAGATATTTATGTCTAGAGAACACCGCAATCCTTCATTCCTCACTCCCCCACCCCTCCAATGAACCCATGCCTACCTACCTTTTGTTTTAATTCCTTTCTGCGCAACAGAACATCCTTCACACGAAAGTAGGGTGTAGACACTGAAAGCTTGGTGGCAGAGAGATTTTCCAGTATCTGCCTGTGTCTGTGAGCATTCTCTCTCACATTTTGCACCTGTGAGAAGTTTTGCACCTGGTTGTTGTTAATCTGAGGGATTGTTTGGGAATGGGTGTTGGGACCTGGCCAATCAACCCGAGGGGTGGATGGCCAGGGATCCAATGACCTTATACCATCCCAACGAGCTAGAGTATAAAAACCTGTTTGCAAATAAATAAATAAAAGGTTTGGTTCTTCCCGAGCTTGGCTGGCCTTTTTCTCTTCATGCTGTGTCTGACTATGACAGTAGGGCACTCTCCAGAGGAAGATCTTAAAGACCCAGAAGCTCTGCTGCATCTCTGTATTTTACTGTGTATGGGAATGAGGTCTATTGTTTAATCCAGGACTTTATTTCTCTGTCAGGAAATGCTTAAGATTTGATGTGCAGTCTTGATCCCTTTCTCCTGCGTGGGAAGACAGTGTCCAGTGCCTTATTTGTGAGGTAAGGTATAAGTTAAGATGAAATAACTTTATGTGACAATTATATGCCAGTATGTTAATTTTCTTGAAGAAGCATCATCTCTCCTGCTGTTCTTCTAACAATAATCTCACTTCAAATATTTTCTGTGTTGGATTTTATAGAAGAAGCAGTATGTGATATTGTTGTATGAATGCTTAACAGCCAATGCTGTTTTCACAGAAATCAATTTTGTGTCATAGCCCATTAGGTACTTTAAGGCAATGCGACATTTGAAACTAAAAAAGCTTTAGTAAGGTGTATAAATTACACAATAGAGTCTTATCCTTGTCAGAATATGCTTAAACTGCAACTTTGATGGTGGGGAAAGCTAAAAGGGCTCCTATTCTTCCCTTCTCTTCTATTTTGTTTATGGACCTGTCTTGGAAACCACAGCACAAACTGTGTTTTGGAGTAATTCATCTTAAAAAAAAACCTTTCTCCTTTTTTGGTAAAGAGGGCCTGAATCCAGAACCCAGTGGTGTAACCCCCACTAATAGCTGTACTGGCACAAAGAAGGGACAACACAGCGTTGCAAGAGAGCAAGAGCTCCTTAAGCCACTTTGAGTGCTTGTAGTTAGTGCCTTGCTACTTCACACCTACGCAAAAACTAGTCCTATCAATGACTAGCTCTTGCAATTCAAAGCATATTTTGATCAGTCATCAGTTTCCCAAGGGTTTTTTCCTTGTGATTCTAAATGTATACAGCAATTTTTCATCAACTAGGACTAAATTATACTCCACAAGAAGCAATTATTTGGAATGCAGATAAAACATAAGAAAATGCTACATAGTAATGGTGTCAAAGCTGGCTTCCTTTTGAAAACAAGGGATTTAAGGCAGGAAGAAGCTGTCATTACTGGTAAATGATCCAGAGCAAAAGCATTTCACTGACAGAAAGAATCAAAACACAATAGCACACCTGTGGAGCAGGTTACGGTGGCTACACAAGTCAGAGTTCAGTAATAGTAAGAGTAGAACAATGAGAATAAAAATAGAATAAAAGCTCTTAAGACAAAGAGCATTAATTCTCTCACCTGGAAGTACAAGTTGCACACAAAAGATGTTTTGAGAACAAGCTTTTTGTAACAAGAAAGCTGTAGAAGCAATACCACTTATCGAGTGCTGCCTCTGCTTCAAACAAGACGTTTGGATCCAAAGTGTCTGTATACCATCTTCACTTTAGACAGAACATGAGACTTCATTAGCCACCTCCATAGTTTTCATCACGGCTATTACTCCAGGTATTTCTGTACTTTCCTTCCCCAGAGCTGATTGGCTCGGCTCCCAAAAGGCATCTTTGGCAGCCCCCAGTTTGCTCTCACCAAAAATCTTCTGCACTGCTGCTTCAGACTCCATGGCTCATGCCCTGTCATTATCTCACCTCTTTCCAGATGTCTTAGCTCTTCTTTGTTTTTATCTTACTTAATTGCAAGGACTGGATTAAACAAAAGTTCACTGTTTCCTTCCTTTCTGTATACTTAACCAACACACACATCACTGCAGTACAAACATGGAGGTTAAGGTTCTGTGTTTATCAAATACCTCTAACAAAAATGGGGGTGTTTGGTCTGTCCTTACACACAAATGAAAGAGAATTTGGCCAGCTCAGGAGTGAAAACTGAGTATTAACAGTAATTGAAAAATACTGGGTACTGTAATTCATTTAATATTTCAGCATCCCCAATTGCCTCACATTACATCAGTTTTGATGTGTTTAAGGCAGCAACACTTAGAAGTATTTTTGCAAGCATACATCCTCCTAAGCTTTTGCATACTTGTTACCTAAATCAATATCCAAGTAATTAATCCTACACTCAAAGTCTTAGGCATCCTTACTGTCTTTTATCTGTAAACACATCTCCTGATCATCTCCTTTCTCTAATTACTCTAAAGATCTCAGGGGAGACAATATCCACCTCCTTTCAAAGCCCTTCATTCCTACTCAAACTGTGTCAGAAGTTATGCTGTTTCTCTTACAGACTCAGGCCTCTCCAGGACACGCCATCCTTTCTGGCTTTGTCTGTGGCTTTTGGCAGCTCCTGTATTCTATTCAGTCCCTTGATGTTTTCCAAGCTTGTCTGTGATGCTATATGAATTCTGTGTATCTACTGGAAAAAAGTTACCACTTAATTCTGTAGTTTTGTGCTAAATGCTTCAAGAATTTGCCTGGAATATACTCACATTGTACTCTGAAATTCCTCAGGTTTATAAGATATCTACTTGAATGCCAAGTACAAAAACATAAACACAAGAAAAAATAGCTATATGAGGAAAGATCAGTACTCTGGACCAAAATTTAAAAGATCTGGGATTACATCTTTGTTCAAGAATTTTGCGTGTGATCATCAGTTACAGCTGTGTCATTATAACACAGCGGTCTCTAAAGGGATAACGAAGTTCTGCCTTCACTCATCCTCTCTTCAAACCATCGCCGCGGAGATGAATTGGAGAGACTCTGTATGCCCCAGGGTGTTAATGTATTGGCAGGATATTTGAACACCCAGATGTCTGAACACATTAGTCCTGTGTGCTTCAGAAAGTACAGCTTAGATCTATATTTAGTCTGCAAATTTGCAATCTGTACTTGCAGCCTTTTAGAACTTCCTTGACCCAGTGGTGTAGATATAACATTATCTCTTTTACCTCTTTCCCTTGCCTTCAACATCTCTTTTCCATCTGCTCTGAATCATAACTACTGAGATTATACCTTACTCTGTGTACAAAATTCTTAATAAGACAGTATTTAGGGTGTACATGCAAGTAACACTAATTATGACTTTGCAAAATGCTAAAAAAATGCCTTATATTCTGCACAAATTCAGTGACTAGTTCCAGCATGTAACTGACTTTCACTTCTTAATATTCTCAGTACAAATTTACAGCCTCTTATGTCAAACAGCCTTTTTGTTGCATTCCTCACCTCTGTTTAAACAGAATTATCAGGAAAACTTTCATACTTAAATTATTTTAGAACTGGAGCAGTCCGATCCCAAAACGTTTTCAATTCACCTTACCTTCAGAAGCCACTGTATGGCTTCTCTTAGGAGTTGTCCTTACACTTGTGCAGTGTACTGTTCAAACTCACTAAACATCCTTAGAGCTGTGCTGACAGCAAAAGGATCACTTAAAGCCTAAGAAGAAATTTGGTAACAAATGAGGACTCATCTGAACAGACCCATTGACACCCACACGGCAGGAGACACTCAACAAATAAACCTGCATCAACGATCTCTTGGTAGTATTAGCATTTACGTTAGTATTAAAAAAAAGTAAAGTCAAGGCCTCCTTAGCCCTTTGTTGATTCTTGTAACTGCAGAATGGGGTTGAGAAATATACACTAAACAAGGCACTTGGGGCACACAACAGGGTCTGCAGGCATTTGGTGACCACAACATCCCACCTTTGCCTTAGGGGACTTCCTCTGGGTACCCATCAGACAGTCCAGCACGATGTGCCCTGGTACCAAGGACACAGAGTTAAAGCAGGTAGGAGAATCTGAGTTCCTGGAATTCATTTTACTAATCGACTTAATTAATTTAAATGGATTAATTTAATTAATTGATTGTTTTAATTAATTTAAATGCCATTAATCACTTTACTTCATTTCTCCAATGACAGAATTGCAGTGAGAGCCAAAGAAGCACAAAGCAAACAAGCAATCTGGAAATTCAAGTCAAATGCAAGGCAGTTAAAGCTAAATTAATGGTGTAAACACAGCACATTAATGTACTGCAAGGTCACGGCTGTTTGGTCAGACAAGGGCTGCATACACCTCAGCTTTTCAACGTTTGATGAGGGGTAAGTATTCTGAGGGGATGAGAACCTGTCTCCTCTTGGCTGCTATGATACACATATTATGACTGAATTTAACCAATAAATTCAGAACGAGAAATGCACGTTCCAGCAGTGAGTACAGCTTTGCCCTGGAAGGTAAATGGTATTTATGTAGGACAGTTAGTGGTCCGTCCTGTCTCTGTCTGTCCTCCCTGGCCCATTCCCAAATCCCTGCCATGATGAGCGGTGTCCAAGCCCCTCCTCACTGCGCCTGATCCTGATTTGCTACAACTTGACCCTGGACCTGTCATCTAACCATGGACTTCCCTGATTGCTGGGACTCTGAGCTGACTCTGGCTGCATCTGCAGCCAGGCTGCTGCCGGATGCCTTGTGTAGTGCCTAAAGCTGAACCAGCAGAACAAAGGAGGTTACTTCAGAAAAGGTTAAAAACCTTTTCAGAGGCTCATCAGGAGAGTCTCAGCTTACCCAAGATGAAGCCCCACTGCCCTGAAGGGGTGAGATGATGGTTTCTCCACAGAGACTTCAAGAGTCTGCTGTAGGTACAGTCCACATCCTGCCACAGTGAGGTGCAGAGCAGCAGCCCCAGAGAACTGCCAGGATCCAACCACAGCAGTCTTGCTATGTGTCATTCCAGAGAAACACAGGTGGTAAAGAGGCAGGGTGACATCCAGGCACAGTCACATTAGGGGGCACTGGGGATACCCAGAGACTTCATAATCCAGTTTTACAAAAATTCAGGTGTTTCTCCTTTAACTAGTCTATATCGGTTTTCCCATTCCTAGTCTTCCAGTGACTAGGTGACACTTACTTGTTTGCAGACATGGACTTTTGGGATCCCAGCAAATCCAAATCAGTACTGCAGATTTAAACTAAATTTTTGGGAGGTTTCTTTGCTTGTTTTCTGTAATGCGATGCCAATCCTGACAATATTTGCTACACTGCCTTCTTCTTCTCACCTGTCATATGTCACGGCTACAAACCTGTGGTCAGGAGAATCTGTTGCTCTGCCGTTGTCTGAAGGATCACAGGCAATGGAGTGGACATCAGCAGAAAGCTCTAAGCTGAACCTGTTAAATCAGCTCCAAAATCAGTTTCCTTCAGATACTTTGGTTCTGTAAGAGCTGCATATTTGCATCACCTGTTTCAGCTCACTTCTGTGACCTGATCTGTGCTCCTCCGTTACTGCCACTCCCTTGTATGTAGAGCTCACCCTCTTCCATAATCTTTTCCATAAACTCTACTTCCGAGTCTCTATTCTAGGGTATAAATTGCTGTAGCTGATTTTTAGGATCCCAGTACACCCATTTAAATATTTTTAAAATATGTATGGACTGTATCTGCCAGAGCAACTTGGTAACTGAGCTGATTTAAAGTCCAAGTCTGAGCACAGATTTGCTTCATCTCTCCCCCACAAAATCGTCAAATAAAATACAGACAACTAAAACTGGATTTTTTAAATACAAGATATCACATGTTCTCCTACTACCCCTCTCCACATTTACCTTTTAATTGCTCTCACTAAATTAATCATGTCATTTTAATGCCTGGTGAATACCATCAAAACCCATTAATAAGTCATCTCGGAAGTCAGGTAATCTGAATTTGAACACAAAGAGCAGATCTCTTAGGACAGTGCCATCATTCTTCAGCATAGACTCACACTTTAAAGCTTTGGAGACAAATATAATGATTTTTTTTCCAAAGCAGACAGCCATAAATATGATAAATACTTACTGTGTTATCTATGTAATTTTTCATTCCTTTGGTTTGAATTCTACTCCTGCCCTGTGGGTCAAAAACAGCCCAGAAGCTACGCTGCTCTGAAAAATAGCATTGTTGATTCTTGTGCGGCCTGTACCCTACACACTTGCAGTAACTTTAATCATTTAAATAACTACATGGCAGTTTTCTGCACTTTGGTGAAGCTTAGAAAACGGAACCTTATTATTTTTTAATTTAATATAATATTTTCACAGAAAATAACAGCTTAATAATTTTTTTTCTCTCCTTCTGTTCCCCTTCCCCCTTTTTTGGTTAGTAGAACCAGTATTAAGTTTAACGCGAGATTTGATGGAAGATAGCCATCTGGAAGTATCTCTTTAGATTGTCTTTAATTGTAACTAAACCTAGGAACTGCTTGCAGTCCTACTTGTCAGAAGCACAAATTTATCTTAATTACTCCAGAGTTAAAAGAAGATTAAAATTTGGATGTGGAAACCAAGGAACATCTTCAGCATCTAGGTAAGTACCACATTTGGTTAGTCAACACTTCGGTACATAGCATAAATGATCCTGACAACACTGTCTTCTGCCTCTGTGAAAGGACAATGAAATTGCAGCAGACAAGGTACACAGGTAGTGGGAGCTTTAGGTCTCACTTGTAACAAAAATGAAGTCAAAGGACTGAGATATTTAACTTTGAAGACATCAGATTCTCTGTTCAGATGTAATCCTGAGCAGTGCATGTTGCCAGGGGCTAGAGAGAACTGTGCGAAAGAAGCGAGGAGCAGATCCAAGCTCTATGAGGGCTTAAATTCCCCCTAACTGCAGAAAACTGGAAAATATCCAAACAGCTTTGTGTGCTGTACCTGCAAGGAATACGTGATAATAAAAAACATTATACATATCAAGTACTTCACAATGAGTGATCTTGAATCATTTGATGTGATTTAGCAGCTTCAGTTAACTCCAAGTAGGCTCTTTATGAAATCCTAATACAGAATCATGAATTCCAGGAAAAACAAAACACAAAGGCTACAAAAACAAAAGGGGAATACAGGAGATTTTGTGACTGAGGGGAAGCCAAGGAACAGATCTTGTTCTTTCTGGGATTAAACACTAAAGAAAGATACTCTCACAATAGTGATCACCAATACGATCCCAAAGGAGGCGCTATCAACTGCTGACAAAGAATTTGTCCAGCACAGGCAGTCACCCAGCCCCATAATGAAGTGGTTTAGGGGACAGGAGCATTCTCGCAATATAGATATGAAAAGAACTGTGAAAGTGAGACCAAGCGAGAACCCAAGGAAGCACAGCACAATTAGCTGCAACAAAGACCAAGGTTTTCTTTCCCATTGTAAAAAAGAATATTCATGTTAGGAGTGAGTGACTGTTGTCCACTGGAGAGTAGAAATCCAAAGCAATTAATAGAAATTCTCACTATGTTTCCATGTATCATAAGTACTCTTGTGTTGAGTCTTGCTAAAGCATTAGTGATTTTTCATGTGCTTAGAAATCAAGCTTTTGTTAAAAATCTCCACTGAAATTCTATAAGACTTCAAAGGAATGATATCTGGAAGGCAAGTACAGGTGCATAAGAAAAGAAAAATCTCTTGATTATTATATCTTGAAACACTACATTCAACCCATCATAATGAATAAAATAACCTACAATTTAACAGCATACCAACAGCATTTTTAGGGAACCAGGTGGAGAATCTACAAGCACAGCTGAAAAGTTGTGTGGCATGTTTCATCAGGATTGCTCATGAATATTCATATCACATATTTAGACTAATGTAAAAGGCCACTGTCAAGCAGAAAGCATGAGTCAGATCCCAGGAGCCTATTCAAAGTTCCAGGCTTCTTTTTCATTTTTGATATTGTTTACTTTGCACCTTTCAGTCATCTCGATATACAACCCTAGGCTCATCTTGTTCTGCCCACAGTACAGATGGCCAGAATCAGCACCTAAAATTCACATTGCATTTGGTAGACATAGGATGGATTAGAGGTAATTAGGGCCTCCTTTTGTTGCAGTAATTATACATCTGACATGCTAGAAAATTCTATCACTTTTAAAGTCATTTTTATTCCTAAGGGAAAATAATCCCTACCCAATGATTTACTGTTATCTCAAACAATTCCAGCTTGACTCACACTTTCTTACAGAATCCACCAAAAAAAAACCCTAAAAAAGTCATATATTCAGTATGGTGTTTATCTTGAGTACTGAACTATGGAAGGTGTCAGAAAAAAGAGCTCAGGATTTGTGCCATTGCTCCATAGACAGTTGGCAGGAAAGACACTTGTGTGGCGATGCCGAGCTGTATGGGGAAATGAGCGGGTGGACTGCAAGTCTGGAGATGACTCCACTGACATCATTAGACAAACAAACCCTCGGCGCCACTTGAGCAAATTCTGGAGCAGAGAAGATTCAAAGTTTGGAGACAGATCAACAGGACAAACCCTATTTTTTCTGCTCTAGAGGGAGCAACTTAAAAGCACTCCTGTATGGCTATAGGGAATCACTGGCAGAACTTCCAACCCCTTCTTATGACAAAAATGGCCCCAGCATTGAGTCTGGAAGAACACCACTGATCACTGACCTCCAGCTGGATATAACTCCATTCACCACCATTCTTTGGACCTATCCATCCAGTTAGTTTTTAACTCAGTGATGAGTGCACACATCTAGGCCATGGACAGCCTTTTACTACTGTATTTAAGAAAAGAAAGTTAGGTCCTCTCTCCCTCTCTCTTTTTTGTTACAATGCTAGAGATTAAGTACAGATAAGATGGACAAATTAAAATGGATCCATAATGCATTTGTTATTCTGATGTGTCATGCTGTAGCCCTTCTCTGCAGTAAGCTGACACTCTACCACAGTATTTCCCATTCTTCACTGTAGACAGCTTGTAACTAACACAGTGATTTTCATTACACATTCCTCTGAATATAGCAAAGAATGTATATTAAACTAGAAACACTGGCAGCTTGCTTGGCCCTGGAGTAAACCGCTGCTTACTTAATTCAGCACTATCACAGCTGTATGGCAACAATAGCTACTAGTGTTACAAAAAATAAGAAGGAATCAAGGCCAAATCCGATCAACGTAACTGCCATGTCTCCCAGGCACCTTCTAGAAAATGTACCATTGAGCAATCTCTCTTTAAACCATTGCACAAGTTTTGCTTGTCCCTGACAAAAGACACTTTTGTGCCGTTCACTTTCCACACTTTTCCAGGATCAGCTAGTAAACCAGTTCCAAAGACACCTAAACCTGCTTTCACTACTCCATGGAATTTGGGAAGCCATGGAGTAACATTCAGGTGGAGACCAAAACTTAGGAGGCAAAGGAACTGCTCCACCACAATCTAAGCCTTGTATTACATAGGTCACAATTCTAGCTGTGCATTCAGAAAACCAAAAACAGTGAATAAAAAGGTAGTAATGAAGGGGCTAGGAACCTCTGCTTGGACATTGCAACCAATCTAAGCATTTCCCACAGGTGTTGTCATGGGCTGTTCACACTGTATTTTATTTCCCTGACAAAGAATAAAGAGAAGCAGAAAGGTTACTATGTAGGATAGTAGTTGTTCTAATATGAGAGACTATGCAAAATGCAGTGTTCCAGTCAATATGAATCTCATTGCTCTTCATAATCACAGTGGAAGTATCTGTACAGTCATTTCTATCTTCCAAAAATGATTGCACATTTGCTTTTCCTGAAAAACTGTAATATATATTATGGTAGCTGAGCCCGACTAGAATCAGGGAAGAACTTCAAGGGAAGAAATGCAGTTACACGTTTAGGATTCAGTCTTGCTACAAATCTTCCTACCTTACATTGCTCTTCTAAGAAAACTTAAAAAATGTAACATCCAAAATTCAAGTGCTGAAGTTCTACTTCATTTGACACATTACTTTTTATTTCTAATAATGACACTGAAGGAAAGCAGCACCTTATGAGTCTGCTGCAGTGACAAAACAATATGGAACAACTGCTGGCATCACCACGTTTCATTTATGTAAATTATGTGAAATGAAAAGACAAATGTTTTCATGCAAAGCTCCACTACGGAGAGACTGGATACAGACAGATCCAACCCACCTTCTAAGTTACTGAACAGCCTCATTGGTTCAGGGAACAGACTTCTTTATGTTCTGATTTTGATACACAAAGAGAAATGTAAAGAGATTGGGTTTGGTTTGTTTGTTGCTAAGTGTATATTACTATAGATTAACTTGATGTTATTTCTTTGCCAAAATCCAGTTATGAAGAAAAGCAGCTGCTGAACAAGCAGCATAGAATGACTAGAACTTACAGGGAGGGACAAATCTGAACCAGGTTTGTTATCTAAATTATTTTGCACAGGTATGTAACAATACACTGGACAACAATGAGTTCCATTCTCTGGGCCACTATAAAGATGATGCTTAAAATACCTCTTTAAATCTTTTTATCTGTGAATGACTTAGTTCCATGATCAACAACCCCAGAAAGCAACAGCTTCTGTATGCTGTAGAAAAAGCAGCGCCAGCCAAACGCAATGTAGGGAAATCCCTTTCCTGGCCTGTGAGTATGCACAGATTTCTACTTGGAGATACCAATAAATGCCAATAAACAGAATAATCTCTTGGTGTTATTCTAAACATTTCTTTCTTAATATTCAAATGGAAATTATCCATTTGATCCCTTGCAGCACTTACACTGATCTAAACAGATAATGCAAAGTGGAAAGGTTGCATAAATCTCAGACACAGCCCGGTCTATTTTTCAGTCAGAAGCATTTTGACATGCTACTGTGGACTGTATTTCATGATGAAACATGCTGTGCTTTTGGCAGATGATGGCTTGTACCCATCTGGCAAAACATGAATCACAGTCAGAAACATAGTCTAACTGTTGTTATGAATTTAGGACAAGTCAAAGCTACAGAATTAAATGAAGCTTTCAGGTTTCCCCTGAATGATCTGGTCTCCTAAGCTTCAGTGTGAAAGTTCAAGCCTATGTTTATTAAAGGTTGCTTAAACAGCACTAGTAAACACTGCGGCACTCTCGAGTTTTTAGCAGTCAGTTGGGATAAGAGACTACAGGAAGCAGAACGGAAAAATAATTGCCTTTGAGTCTATTCAGTGAGTAGAAAACCCCATTTGTTTCTTCAAAGCCAAACTGGCCACAGAATTATAGAATAATATTTCCATACTATCTATGGGGTTTATGGCTTGCAATTAGGTACAAATGTAAAAATCAATTAGTTTAAATGGAGAGAAACGGTGCAGGTTCCCACTGGCTTTTGAATAAGGATTTAACCAGAAGTTGGCTGCCACAACCCATATCTGAGACAAGTAACAGCTGACCAGTATCTTTTTCAGCCATTTCATGCATGTAATGGGCTTGCGGTACATTTTTAAAGACCTTATATCACATAAAAAGAGAGCTTTTTTTTTTTTCCCCTCTATATTATCTCCCTAGTTATTTCCATCAATGATGATATACCAAAATCTGCTTTTATTTGCTACAGAAGGTGGCAGACGGATTTATCCCAGAGAAAGAACTTGCTTTCTCCAGTAAATTTATCCCCCGAGTGACATCACAGACCTCATAACATTATATTAAGAAAAAAAAATTGGCCTATCTTCATACTATATAATTTGTTTGGTGTCTTGAATATAAATTTAATTTCAGACTAATTGGAAAACTAGGATAATGACACAAGACTTAACCGACAATTATTGGCCTGTCTTTTCGCTTTGGCACATAATTTTAAATTTTTAAAATTATTCCTCATTCAAGAAGTGCAAGAAAATAAAAATGTTAAAAATTAAATACTTTTTCAGTTATGTGTATTAACACCACACAGCAATGGCATGCAGTCAGACAGTATTTATTTCACAGCAACTACACATCCATAAACGTTTTCAAAGTATTTTGCATAGAAATGTCTTACTCCTAGTTAGAGCACACACCAATACTTTGAACGACAGCAAAGAATGCAACAAAAACATGGGAACTGGAGTATGCTGATCAAGTTCTAAACCTCCGTGACTGGAATACTCAGACTGAAAGTAAATCCTGCCCTTACCCCCACAGAAATGGACCCACTATTGAATATGGTTTGACAGACAGTAATCTTTTAAAGAAAGAAGACTGAAGCCTAAAATGAGTGAGACACAGAGGCAGTTTACCTTTGTGTATTTAATAGGATGTTTCCTCCAACTTAAAGACCACTCTGACAACTGGATTAAGCCTTCCAAGTCTAAATCCAATAATTTGGAAGCCCAAAAATATTCTGTGCATCACAACAGGAAGAGGAAATCTGGTGCAGCCAGGATTCAGACTCAGGTGATATTCAGAAGCTATCAGTGAAAAATAAACATGGACCATTACTTATATAGCTTGAACTAAACTCCAAAAGCTAAAATTCAGCAGAAAAACATTCATAGCCTTGAACAGTAAAAAGATTTGACTCCACAGGATTTTCCGACTTCAACTTTTACACCCAGATGAACTGCAATCTCTAGATCCAGAGAAGTTAAGCTTATTCTTTACTTGCTTAATTAGGTATTTGAGGTAGAAAGAGTTGAGCAAGAATGCTCCTACTTTCTCACATGCTCTTTTTCCCACAACAGGACTACGCTCATAGCTTAATCATGCTGTCCATGCAGAAGCCTGTAAAAAGGTGAAGTTATATGTGGATCTTCAATAATTAATGTTCCAATTTTGCCTTTTTTTTTCCAATGAAACGTCTAATTTTTTCATTTGAATATATTATTGTCATTGCTCTTACCTATGTGTTATTTGCACTGTGACTTGGGTTTAATTCTAAATTAATTTACTTCCTAGGATTTTCTACGCATCTTATTCCCCATGCTCAGGGGCTGTATTTCTGAGAGTTTTAAAACTCTATTAAAACCAAAATAATTGGTTACTTGTAGTATTAGAGTGTGCCTGTAGGTATAATCTAGTACAAGTTCCAAACCCCTAGGAATCATACGAATTAAAAAATGTACATACTGCTAAAATCCTCCGAGCCACTCTAAGTGTTATAAAACAAAGCTTTACAACATCATTTTAGTATATGCAACAACTAGCTGAATTCTCTTAATATTTTGCCTGGAGATTTAAAAAAAATAATAATAAAAAAAGACTGTAATTTTGCTTTATTGGGCGCCTTTTCCACCTGCAGGTAAGGGGCAGCAAAGCTACCCAGGAGAGCAAGGAGGAGCTCTTTGAACAGTCATAGCAAAACAACATCCTTTTAAAGGATTTTTCTTCAACAGAAGAAGCCTAGAAGATAGATAGGAGCAAATAAAGCTGTTTCAATGTAAAGAGCTCCATTAAATGCTTGAATGGCCTTTCCTAATGAATAAAGCTCTCTGGGATGGAGTAGTAAGTCAGTAAAGCAGGTGCTGTGCTGAGGGGCAGACGCTGGAATGCAATTGCCAGTTAGGTTGTCTTTTTCTGCCCATTCAAGATAATCACTTCAGCGCCCATAATGCATTTTTGTGGAAGTTATTGCCACAAATCAAGAGTTTTAAACCCTTTAGCAACAGCTGAAATTGTTCAGTTTGGAGACAGAATGGAGAACACTGAGGAAATACAAATAGCAGAACAGAGGCAATTCAGTTCTGTTACAGTTTTTCTGAGAAACAAATGGGCTGACCAGGATTAACAAAGCTAATATTACACAGTGCTTTGTCCTTCTCCTGCAGTTTCCATCTGAGCTTCAGCATTACCTAGAGGAAGGAAAGAATTTATTTCCCTTCTGTGTTTGGACAGCTAAAGAACAAGAAATGAAGGTGATTTGTTCAAAGCTGCATGAGTTTCAAAAAGAGCTGAATTCATAACCCTCAAATCCAGATTCCCTTTCTCTAAGCTCACAAGCACTTCCAGAAGGGTAGCACCAGTATTCTTTTCAAACCATATAAACTGTTCAATTAAGAATACAAAAATTGGTTGATTTTTTAATGAAAAAGCGCACAAAAAATTTGTGAGAAGAGAAGTGTCAAATAACTTGTTAATGGTTCAATAAAACTAAATTAAACCTTTAATTTCATATTGATATTTATATGTATAGGAGGGATTTATTTGGGCACTTTTGTTGTTTTTCTTAAGGTTTTTAAATGTTTAAACATAAGAAATGAAAGCTGACTTTTCCACTGAAACAAAATGACAGATTCTTTTTAATTAAAACCATACCCTGTGAATTAAAGTTGCTACTTTAACATTTCCTGCATTAAAAAAAAAAACAAAAACCAACGCTCATTAGTTCTCAGAAATTGCTGGGTTTGTATTAAAAACTTGGTTCAATTGCAACTATTTTTTTCAATAGGAAAACTGGCATCATGAAAGAGCCCAGTAGTTCCTCGTGCCATTTTCTCTTTTGTTTAGATCCATGCTACATAAGTAGCTCAGTAACTCTCTAAAGCACTGTGATAATGCAGCTCAGCAGTCTCGTCCCAGCTTTGAATATGAAGGAGCTACGGAGCAAGACTGACACTGGGAGTCTTTGCCATAAGCCTAATAATTTCCAGAATCAATTCACCTTCAGGAAACTCTCCAAAATAAGGCTCCCACTGAAACAAAGCATCCCTCATTCTACCATGATGTCAATCCTGTCCACAAAAGCAGAGAAGCAAAATTGCTGAACTCAAAGCAGCAGGACTCTTCTCACCTTCATATACACAAACCACGACCCCAGTATTTTTGAAATCAGTTTAAAGTTAGCTGTTTGTAATTTCATATTTTGTTTCGTTAGTCTAAGTTAATTTGAATTTGTGCTAAAATGTATCATAGAAGTCTCTGGTAACTCCAGGTAACAATATCAAGCAGGATTTAAATTCTGACAGCAGATTAATCCTTTGAGAATCAATTCATACTTTCTTTTTCGGTTTTGTTTATACTTAGAATGGTTCAATTGCTGCTCCTTGGGGAAAAGAAATAATTCCACTCCTCTAATACATATTAGAAGACATGTAGGATAAGAATTTGAATTCTACCTCAGAACTTCTCTTGCAATTTTGGATTTGTAATTTTACACTCTATTTCCATTTCTTTGCCTCCAAAATGCAAATAATAAACGTGACTATGTAACTTGCATGGATTTATCAGCATACAAAATGCTTTGGGGAATCCTAATGAAGAATCTATTTTTAAAATACACCTACCTCTACTTAAACCTTTTGAGCATTTATTTGATTACAGCAGAAGAGCTTGTATGCATTGGTATAAATTCTCTGTGATGTGCACATTCCTACTGCACCTGATCAGAGCACTATTACCCATGTGCTTTGTTGACACCTGTCACTGTATCAGCAATTCCGCTAATCTGGCTATGTTCTTAAACCACCATTTTTCTCATCAGCTACTACTCCCCTTCTCATTTGGCACCCTGCTGTGTGCATAAATCCTAATTACTGGTCTCTCTTGGCACCTCAAAACTTTTCAGACGTGATGGAAATTCTGCTGTCCTACATTTCCTTTCAAAGCATAAGGTGGTTATCTCATCACAGATGAAATCTTTGAATGCTTTTAAAACTAAATAATATCCTTCAAGCTTGGAAATGGAGAAAGTATGGCAGTGATCAGTGATTCACAGTGTGG
The DNA here is from genome assembly GCA_013397845.1 of Melanocharis versteri. Taxonomy (NCBI): domain Eukaryota; kingdom Metazoa; phylum Chordata; class Aves; order Passeriformes; family Melanocharitidae; genus Melanocharis; species Melanocharis versteri. The sequence continues at coordinate 1,597,935 of VZTG01001883.1, read as the reverse complement.
GATTTTTAAACACTTCATTTTCATCTTACTTGAAGTATTTTATGTCTTTGAACTAAAGAAGCTAACGTGAGATGAATTACCTTTCTGCCTAACAGCAGTGTGTCTTGCATTAATGATCAATTACACCTACATCCAAGAACAGACCTGAGCTAAGAAAAGTAATAGGATTTAAACTTGAAATTACACTGAACACAATTGTAGCACTTTTGCACCTCTTTTCACTTATATGAGATCTTACAACTGGTATGATAATTCTATATTTAACACAAGGCAACATTTTCTAAGTTTACAGTTGGATTCAATGATCTTAAGGGTTTTTTCAACACTAAATTAGTCCATGATTTTTCCAAGAAAAAAAATCAAGTAGTGTTTTTTAAACCCATGACCAGCTCATTCTTTCAGGGCATCAACCAGAGAACCCAAGAAAATGAGCTTTTGGGCTTCTGGGTTCAGTTTTTCCTTAGACTCATGTTAATTCCCTAATGTCACTTAGTGTGCCTCTTTTCTCCTCTGCAGAAAGAGGACATTACTTTATCTTTGTCAGCACAGTGCTACAAGTCCTACTCGACAGTATTGGTAAATCACTCTCGGTATCTTCAAGTGCAAGGCACTCAAAATACTTTGGCCAACAGTTTGCTGTTACACAGAAGGAAGGTACACTGCAGTTCCAGCTGCCCTGTAAGATGCACAGACTTCAGTGATTTTTCTCTCCCACTGAATCACTAAGCATAATACAGACTTGAACATTTTTGAAATATTGTGTCTTTCTTTCTCTAAACACAGGTGGAGTCTTTATTTCATTTCTAATGCAACAATACTTGTGCTCTGTTTGAAAATAATTGAGGGGAAAAAAAAACAAACCTGAACATATATTTTCCTGAGAAAGTAAGGACAGAAAAGTACTATAAAAGAGAGTATTAAACCAGGGGGAAATAGCAGGTTTGTCCAATTTTAAAATGAAATTAAACATATTAACAATGTTATCATTAGAGTAATAAGAGTAATTTGATTGTTTCACAAAGATTCCTATAGGAAGATGGTACTTTTTATCATAGGATTCTTTCAGTCTAACTCAGAAAAAACAAGAAGTAGCAGATTGCCATTTTTTAATGAACGTTTTTTGAGTTAATAAACTTCATTCCAGCACAAGGTGCTAAATTCAACACTAGAAAACCCACGAGAGCCTAACTGGCCCATGATATACACAAGGCTAGACAGAATGATCCTTCCTGGCTAAAGAAAACTATGAATACATCTTATCTCCAGCACTACGCATGGATTTAGTAGCAACATCCTTCCTAAAATCTCACCTGAGAAGACATGGCTCCTTCATCTTTCAATAAAATTTTTAACTCAAAAAATATTTAGCACAGATTTTCACAATGACAGATCATTTAAATGACTGGATTGTCATTCTGTAGATTCCAGAGCATCCATTGATAAAGGCCACCTCCTATGCCAATGCTGTCAACTTAATAATGCAATCCTTACTCACACAAAACTCCAGCTGTTCTCATGGAACAAGGCTTGAGTGGGGAAAACAACTCACAACACAGCCCTTCTGTGAACAAAGGGACATCTACATTTCTTTCCTGAAACAGCAGGCTGCAGTATATAGACTGGACCCATCATCAGCTAAGTTGAGAGTTCTGCCTGTCATTATAATGAAAATTGTCTGGCAGCCACAGAGGCTACATTGTCATGCCACTTACACGGCCTGAAACTAAGTCTGAATGCCAGGTATCTGCCAGGCTGACCACCACTAGTGCTGTGTAACAAATGAAAAGTTAACCAAAGCCTGTTTCTGAAAATATTTAGTTGTATTAAGATATTATTGTCACTGTAATGTATTGCCTTCCTGCTTTGAATCGGGCAATGAAGTTTGCAAGGGAAGCTGAGGAACTTCTTTTGCAATCAGAGAGATGATCTTTACAGACCTTACAAAAACTTGTCATTTAGTTAACAAGTCTTGGAAAAACTGAAGCTCTCATTCTCAGCTCAATAAGAACATATTTTAGCAACTTGAAATTTCCAAAGGCCCAGGTTGCAAAGAAAATTTTCCATCCTCTTGGAGGGCCTTGTGCTGAGTCTCTGCCCTGTTCACACACCCCACACTTGTGGGTTTTCAAGCGGGTGAGTTTAGACTACACATGCACCAGAATATACCTGATGAGGGCATTTCCATGAGTTCATTCACCACAACCTTTGTAATCTTTCAGTGATGTGCTTGGAGAGATTTAGATTCTGTTCCTTTTTCCTCTAGTCACACTAATGAATAAGATGGTATTAAGTTCCCAATACATCCATGGTTCCTGAAGGATAAAGGAATCTTAACTTAGAAAATTGTTAACAAATCAAACATCCTGAAATATTGCTGCTCCCACAGTTAGTTACCACTGGAATAAGAAAGGATGAGAGTAGTTTAGTTACCCTTGAGGAACCACTGAAAATTCGAAGAAACAAATACGTCAACATTTTACCTTCTTACAAAAATGAGCCATTTTCAGCAGTTACAGGTGACTCCTAATATTTTCTCTGAGAATGTTTTCTCTCTTATTTACTTTTCTTCACCCTCCTCCTTTACATCTAGGTTATGTCCTTAAATGGTCAGAGTTTAATAGCTTGGGTTCTGAAATCTGATTCTATCTGAGTTTCAGCAATGGAAATGGAATGATTTTGGCACTCATAGAACTATTTCATTACACTCAGAGCAGTCTCAGAGATTGACCACAGACATATTGCAGATTTATGGTGCAAAGAGGCAAAATAAATATATATCCTAATCCTGGGATGGAGATACAGTAAAATCAGTTCCTTGGGTAATTATTATAGTAGTCAGTCAAAGCAATGGAAGATTCATCACAGTACAACTCAGACAATTGACACTGTATGTTTGAGGACTGAATATTTTAGCTTTAAACCCAGTTCCTGAATCATACTTAGATTTTAAACAAACACCTTAAAGATACAGGTGTGTACAGATGTAGATTTTATTTTTATGATCACCCTTCTTTTGTATTGTCAGAACCTACAAACATACCAGCCAAACTGCCTCTACAGAAGGTGAACTTTGCAGTACTTCTGAAGGTAGCACTTCTGCTACATTCTCAGTAGGACATTCAGCCAGCATGATCGATTCCATGCATTCCTGCTACTTATGTGTGGTCTTTCACTGAGATCAGTGACCCCTACCTTCATTCACACTGGTATGACAGAGATTCAAGTCCAAAAAGAACACACTCAGAATTCAGACTTTTGTGGCACCAGAAGGCAGGCTGAAACGCTCCAGACAACTGAGCTGGAGGGTGAATAGAAAGGAGACTAGAAAATTATGTGAGCAGTACAGTTCTGAACAGCCCTGGAGTCCACCATTAAATCATGTCCTTGAGCACTACAGGTTTAGTGTTGGACTTCACAGTGCTGGGTTAGCAGTTGAATTCAATTAGCTAAAAGGTCTGTGATTCGATGATTTTCTTTCCTACTGTAATGTTTGGACAATAGAACTTAACACCTACAGGACACCATATTCAGATGTTTTCAATGTTTCCAAAGGGTAAACACATAATTCGTAACAGGATTTATCAATCCCTGCTTGTGGCCTAACCATCCTTTCCTCACTTACTTGTTAGTAGAATTTTAATGGACAAATTCAGCCCCAACATAAACAGAGACAGTACCTATTGAGCTCTGCCTGGCTGTTACATTTTATCCACATAATTATGGATTCATGGAGATCTGGCTATTTCTGCCTCAGATCAGTCTCTAATACAGGAATCCCTGAAAGAAGAGAAATGTCACTGCTAAGAATATGTTTCAACTTTTGTACCTTCAGTTGTTCAGTAGCTTCTAATCTGTTACAAGTTTAATACCACTGAGGACACACGAATGTAAGAAAGAAATAGAGCATCAGGAGCCAATGGCATGAAACATGAAGGTGAATACAAAAGAAAGCCAAAAAAAAGAGAAATCCATTAAAGACCACTTTCGTAGTGATCACAGAATTGTTTCCAATGCTAATCCATCTTGTGGGATCCTAGTATTTCAGCATCCAGGAGGAATGAACATCTGAGGTTTTCACTATAACACACACACATTTTTGACAGAGTATTTGAACATCCTTCCTGAAAAACCAATGTCCTCTCATTTTAACCAAACACTATTTTGTACCCTCCTGTGCTCTACATTTATTAAACAGATAATTTATAAATTTCCTGCTGACACTAGGAGTGATGACATGAATTACCACTGAAACAAAGAACATGTGCATGGTCTTTCATGTGTCTGTGTGCAATTTAGCCCAGCATTTTCAAATCTCAGCCTTCTCATCTCCAATTAGCAAGCAGGCCAATAGAATTATCTCCATTAAGACTAAAAGGTCTAGTCTGATGGTGAAACTAGATTTACTAGATTTTCAAAACAGTATTTTTCTAAAGCTAAAGCATTCAGACGCCTGCTTCTGAGCAGATGGAAAGCACATCTGTTTTACTTCCATCAATGACCTTATTTTAAAGCAATTAAATATTCCTGCATAGTATGTGTGATGCAAGCAGTGGAGTTACATGCAAGTGCACCAAAACAGGGAATTAAAACCAGTGATTAAGCAACAGGCTGACTATTTCCATTGCTGGAACTGAGAGATATAAAAGAAGGAAATCATTACTACAGAAGATGAACTTTTCTAACCATTTCCATCACAAAAAAAGAGATACATTATAGCCTTATTAGAAACAAATATATCTATGTAATATTCAATATATAAATATAAACTTATTAAATTCTTACAGCCTAAGTCTTGCAATGTAAAAGTCTTTCACATGTAAAAACCCAAGCCTCAATACCAAGCCAGAGTACCATAAAATTCCAGTCTTCAGGGAAGAGCCAGACAGACATAATTCTCATTTATTTTTTTCTAAGAGTTTCAATTTTTCTCCATTTACATGAAGTGCTCATGATCTGGTTCTGACAGCGGGCAATTCTTGTGATTATATATACATCTTATAAAACAGAAGTGTTGTCATTTAGCCAATAAATTAACTAGGCAAATATGACAGTGGGAAGTGAAATTTTATTCTCTGTGTCACTGAATATTCAGAAAGCACCTAATGATACTGCCCAAGAGGTAGGCAGGCTAGTAAGAGAATCATGAAAGCATGTAAAATCTTGAACCCTTAGTTTTTCATTTAGTCTTGCTTTCCTGGGCTGTTTTCCCACAATTAACACTATGCAGCATCAAGGATTAGCAATTCTTATTCTCTTGTTCTTACAGCAACCTTTAACTCTTAGACTGAAGAGGAATTTAGACAAGTTTTCAGTATATTTAATGGAGAATAATGCACCTCTTGAGATAATTAATAGCATAACAAGAAATCCTTGTAAAAATACATGCCTGCTTCTCATGCTGAATTTACTTTTCCCTCAGTATACTTCTGCAAAGCGTATGCTGAGCATTAAATGAGTTTCTGATCACCCAGGGCAAGGTCAGTGAGACTGTCACTGCTGTCCCAAGCGGAATAATAGAGCTATCAATAACAGTTAGATCAGGGTTAATAGGCAGAAGATAATGAGGGGGAATGGGAGGTCACATTGAAACACACTGAAAACTCCTTGGTTTACAAAGATGTTCTCCAGCAAGGCTGGGCCTTATTTCCACCTTGTCCATAGAAAGAATCTACTTTTTACTATGCTTTTAAACTGATTCAGTCTTCATCAGGCATTCATTTTTCTGTCAGCTTCAGGCAAATAAGGGCCAAATCCTACTGCATAATTGAGTTCCTCCTGTTCAAAGAAGAAGGAAATCTCTTTTCAAGCCTCCCCGATGCTCTGCACATAAGAATAGCGAAAACTTCACCAAAAAGTTATTTAGGTAGTTCAGTCTTAGTGCTGCACTATTGTTTATACCCCTCATTACTGCACTAGCAGTGAGCTCCCACAGACACGAATCTCCTGCATGCCAGTTAATGCAGAGGCAAGACAGGCCCAGAAATAAAAAAAAAAAAAGATTGGCAGTTCATTTATTGGTGGAAAGGAGGAACAAGACCTCAGACAGTAGGAAATACAAAGGAAATAGCACTCCCTTCCCCTTACACATACATATTCACATACAAATGCACAGCTAAACTCTGCTGCTCTTTGCATTAAGTACAAATCTGCCTTACCTTTGAGGAAGTGTTTTAATCAATGTGGGGATAATTTACTTTGTTTAGATCTACATGTAGGTTAGATAGATATATAATTCCTGATATGGATTCAACCCTACCTGAACCAATTTGGTGAAGATATTCTCCTCAATTGAATATTTTCCAGCAAACCTTCCTGATTCTCTCACATCATGGTAATTGTTCATGCAACATCCCCAGTCTTCCAACTAAAACCTTACCCTCTCCAGCTTTCATACAATGTGACACTCCATCCTGGTTTCTTTGGGGGATAAAGACACAAATCTAGACGCACCAGCTACATTTTTCAGGACCTATCTTTGGTAACATTTTCATACCCAGGGAAGATGTAGCTGGGTTGCTGACTCTCAATAGCTTTGAAATTACAGTAGTAAGTCTTTCACAACTAAACAGGGAGAGAATTCTATATTATAACAAGGTCAGTGTTATAAAAATTTGTGTCTAAATCTGCATAGACCTGGCATCTAACTGGTACACTTATGAACAGTCCTTTTAAAAAAGAAACTATAATGCTACTTCAGACCTGGCTGTCTTCTTGATGATAGAAAACAATGAAACACAGCAGATGAGACTATATCAATCTGTTCCCAGAAAATTTGAAGTCTAGAACTGACATGGAAAGCACACTGGATAGTCCACATTAAACAGGTAATTGGATGGGCTTCATCTACTGCCAGCATGGAATGTTTTATACAAGTATTGCTGGTTTTGGCTTGGTTTATTTTACAGGAGAATGAAGGAATTCAAGTTTTATAGTTCTACTTATGGTGTAAAAGAATTTTTCATAAATGAATAATGTGGTTTGTGTGCTCTCATTACATTTCCTGCTTTCTTGAAAACATATTTTAACTATCATACATTACCTTTTTTATATATATAATAAACTTGCAATTTAAAAGTCACAAGACTCTTAGTGGAGAGGATATAAGCAGATGTTTGCACGTATAAACAAACACACAGAGACTAAAAGGTACTCCCACACAGAATATCATGGGGTTTTTTTAGCTGTCTGGTATTTTGGCATTGCCAAAGGATTATAATATCCCCACCCCGATGCCACCCAGCTCAGGGATCCTCTTCTCCCTGAGAAGGTCATTCTGCAATACACTTGTCTTCCATTTCACTGTGAAAGTAGATTTCCCTCGAAAAACATTTCCTGAACATGGATTCCCTGGCCCCAGTTTGCATGGTTCTAGGACTGCATCATCTTTGGCCTTACACCACGCTTATTCAGACAATCAATGGACCTTTCAAACAGGTTATCTCCTTCCTCTTTCCCACACTAGTCTGGATGGATTAGAATGACAGCTTGCCTGTCCCCAGGGAAATGGAACTGTCGATCCTAATCCCATAGAGCTGTAAGGGGGCACTTCTCCACCAGCTCTCTCCGTGATGCTTTCTACACAGCTGGAATCTCTACTCAGAAGAGAGAGAAGAGCAATCAATAGTGTCTCTGAAAAAGATGCCATCACCAGCACGGTAGCACTTAGCCACTGCAGTGAACCACGCACTTCTGATTAAGATGCCCAGGCAGGGGCCGATTGATTTGCCTGACTGCAGAGCATACTAACCATGTGCCTTAAACTCAGCAGCTTCCCTGCCCTGTCGCCCTCCACCTTCCTCATGTCTCTCCTCCTTGGAAAGGATGGAGTGCCTACTGGTGAACACGGTGCTTAAAGCCACACATTGGCAGAAGAAACTCTGACAGCTGATCTCACTCTGTGAACTCAGTGACTGAAGTAATGAAGCACATGACTACAACTCCTGGAGACACATAAGGAAGAGATAAAAATGGCCTGGTGGATTACACTTAGCTCATCTCCCTGGAGACTACTACAAACCAGTGTGTCCTTCAGAGTGACCGCAGTAGTTCCTCAGGAGACTACTCCAGACCTCAGCAGGCTCCACTGCTGGTAACATGGGGTGGTTTTTTTGTCTCAGTGCTATTCAGTTTAATCTTTTCCAAATTTGATGATGTCATTATCGCCCATAAGATCCACTTCATCGGACCGTACAAAGTCACTACTTTCTTACATTCCTTGGTGGTGGTGGTGGTGGTGCTTTTGGTATCAAAAATTTGCGACAGAAATTATTCGAATTGTCATTAGCTATTTTCTAAACAGTAAATAAAAGTAGAAGTGGGAAGAAAGGGGTGATTGGGAAAAGCAGTAAGATGGTACGGCCAGAGACACTGTACTGAAGCACAGAACCAGCTGAGGAGTCTGATGTGGCAAAGGCTCTATTTAATTTCAGGAGGATATTCCCATACTGGCATGGAAAAAGCTCAAGAAGGGCTATCACTTGTTTTACTGAATCAGTTCTGTCACAACCTTGCATCAAGACTCTTAACACCTCTTAAAAGTCAGTGCGTACAATTCAGTTACAGCCTCGCCTAAGAACCAAGCAAAGTAGATACTGCCCAGAGTATTCAGGAAGCAGGCGAAGGACCAAACAGCCATTCTGCTTCTTTTGCCTGGGCTGACTGTTGCTGCTGCCACCACCAATTAAGAAAAATTATGGATATAGGAGCAGTAATTTTGGAGCAGTAGTCAATACAAGATTGATTCCCACCATCAATCACTCATAGGAACAGCAAACCTGACCCTTCACAGCTGTCTTCTCAGCACAGCACAGCAGTTTCATTTTTTTTCACTCAGCTTCTTTTTCTCATAACAGGAACATTTCAGCCACGACTCTGTGCCAACACTTCATCCTTCTGGGAGGCACAACTTAGTTTTTCTGGAATGCTGGAAAGTGCCAGAGCATCCCTGCCTCATTCCTTCTTAACTAGTTCAAACATGATCACATCTTCCTGATAGCATAAAGGAAACATAGTACTTCAGTGCAATCACTTCTATGCCCTAAGCAGTTGGTCCCCATGCCAACATCCACTGCACCACGTAAAACCAATCAAAGTTCTCAGAAAAGTGCTTAAACAAAACCTAGATTATAGGTGTCTGGTCTGTTGTCCCCTGTGTTCTTTGATAAGATGGCTCAGCACGTGTGTTTCTAAATCTTTTTGCAATATACCTCTCGGATGCAATTTCAGCTACAACTTACTACTAGCCATAAATTTTGGCATCACTCTTTTCCATAGATTTGCACCTTTCAGAGATTATGTCCAATTCCTTCCTACTCTACCTGTCAGATTCTTCTCCTTCTTACAGGATAACTCTGTGCGTGTTGCCACATGCCTCATGCCAGTTGTGTGCATGCTGCCACAAGCCTGGCAGTAACACAGGTGTCTATGGAAATGACAGCCTCCCTACAGGCTCCTTTCAAATCAACTTGCCATCTCATAATCAATAAATGCATTTTTGCCTTACATGCCTACCAAATCTTGTTCTTCTAGTTAAGGAGAACTGAAAGTGATGAACATGGTCTACATGCCACCTCTCTCTCCTTTCTCCTTCAACCTGAGTTTTTCCTTACTTAGTAGTCTCTCAAAAAATACAGAGGTATGGGCTTTCTGACTGTTAGTATCTGAACTTATTCTAATATTATTTAACATTCTCTGTATTGGCAGCACTTTTTAGATCAGCAATGTCTGTCTCATGTAAGACAAAGTTACTGCAGCCCTTAGCTTGACGCTATCTCTTTCCAACTTAATACATCACTGTTCATTATGACCCTTTCCATCCTCTGCTCCTCCAACCACACTTCAGTCCAGAGTTCATAGCCCTCAGCTCATACATAGAGCTAAATAACATTTAAAATAGGTATCTTCAGCAATTAGGGAAAATACAAAGGAAAAACAATGCCACTGATTTTTGTGAACCATTATACAAACTAAATCCAGAGGCAGGAACACATCTTTATACCAGTACTATTAGAATATCAAAAAATAGTTTGTAATTATACCCTTGGGAGCCGTCCCATATCTCAACCACCAGGTGGCAATTTCATCCCATTATATGTTCCATTAAGGAGGCAATGGCCTAAACGGTGTGGAAAGATGAATGTGTTTTCAGTTGATGTAGTCTGTAGAAAGATTGAGAGAATTCCATGGCAGGCAGGAAAAATGGCTCTTCATCATAGAGGAGAGCTGGTGTCTTCCAGTAAGTGGAACAGTTTTCCTTATCTGTGGGTATTCTAGTCTTCCCCCCTAGTCAGAGAAAATCCCTAGCTTCTCCCCTGGGAACCAGCACTACATAATATTTGGCAATCAAAATGGAAGACCTGACCTCACTGAAATTATAAGGAACTTACCTCCCTTTCAATAGGGGTTTTGATCAAGAGAAAAGAATGAAGAGAAAACAATTCTCAAGGAACTAAACTAAGTTCCTTATTGGTCCCTTTTCAAACAGAAATAAAACCTCACTAGTTTTTATTATATGGATTTTGAAATTATTACACAGATATTCCCTGACCCTTAACATTTTCTTTGCAAATATCATATTCCCTGAAGTCTCTGATATCTCTTTTCAATCCCAGTGATGTTTGTCTTCATCTTTCTTCCTCAGCAAATCTCCTAGGTCTGGGTTTGAGCAAGAAAGAGAATATATCTCTTTCACAAGCCACATCAAGAAGTGGATTTCATCCTCTGAATTATTCATTCTTGATCTTTGCACAGCGCATAACCAAGTAACTAATGACATACTTTAGCAAGTCCACGTGGCAGCAATCAACTGTTCTGTATTGCAATGTCTCACATCCAGCTCTGCTTTGAGCCCATTTCCAAAAACAGAAGGAAACCCAGAGACAAATTTAACTTTGTTCTGAATTCACAAGTGTAGGTGAGCTAGGTTGCTCAAAATTAGTAATGAGATATATTTCCTATTTAGTTTATAAAGCATAATGACTATTCATTTACGTCTGATTTTTGACTGTTTCATATTCAAAACTATATGGCTTTGATATCAAAAAGAAGGACGATTCATGTTTTATATACATCTAGATATAAACTAGAGCTTTGTATGTAAAATATACAGACATTCTAAGTCATTGATACTTGAGTTAAAGCCTGCATGTTATCTGACTTTGTTCAGCTGCCAATTTTAAATTCTCCAATGATCTGGAATGGAATAATTAATGTACCTATTCCATACCAGTGTGGAAGTTTTGATAAAAATACCCCACACCTACAGAGGAAAGGGTACAAAATAACTCACTTCTTTTCAAATCTCTTTTTCAAACAGGAAAAAGGATATATTGGTGTGATGAGGCTATTTTCAAACCTTCAGCAATTACAGATGATTCATTCTGCACTTCCTGAAGTGTTCCTGATCAAGTTTGTCAAGCAGAGAAGTTGTCTAGGAAGCTGTGCTCTGGCAGCCATTACGCATTTTCCTCTGATGCTGAAATAGTCACTATTTTAGAGGTACTAAGTTGTGAGGTTTATGTGTTTCCCCTTGTTGCAGATATGACTTGAGTATTCAGTTCTTATGCATAAACCAGCACTGTAGAAAGCCAGCTTGGGGGGAAAATCTCTTATCCCCTTATTATATCGCTCCCATATTTGAAGTCTGAAGTCACTGTATGTGACAAACACCTGCAAGCTGAAAAGGGAAGTATTCTTCCAACTCTATTATCACAGAAATACTGTCACATCAGAACAGACTAGTTTCATTTTGTTTTGGTAAATTGATCCACAAGCTTAACCTTTGTTTGAAACCCCTAGGGCTGTAACAAAACAAGTGGTGTGCCAATAGCAGAAAATGCATTTTTCCAGTGGGGCTATTTATTACACAGCACAGACTAAGGCGGCCCTTCCCTAGGAGAAACTCAACAGACTGACAATACTTGTCACTTCTTTAAGACAACTGTACCTTTTCTGAAAAGTAAACTTAAGATGTTTAAACCTCTATGGGCTTTATGTGGCAAGGTTTTGGTAGCAGGGGCTCTGTGAGAAATGCCAGAACTGCTCCCATATTGTACAGAGTTGGAGGAAATGGTGTTTTTAGTCTGCCAATTAAATAAACTCGTCTTCCCCACATGTTTTCCAGACCGCAGAATGTCAGCTTGGAATATGATTTCAGAAGCTCCATGCCTACTGACAGAAGGCCCACAGAGCCTCTGCAGAGGTTGTTGCTCAGTTACAGCCATGACACCCTGGTGACTCAGATTTTGACCACCTTCCTTGTAAAGACACCTTCATTTGACAAGCAGCAACCCCCGAATGACAAGCAGCACCATGGATCTAGAAAAACATGGCTTAGTGGTGAACATGACGGTGCTGTGTTGGCACCTGGACTCAGTGATCTTAGAAGACTTTTCCAACCTTAATGACTCTAGGATTCCACGGTTCTACAATTCTATGATTCTATGACATGCCAACCTGACTGCCCAGACAGAGCTGGGAAAAAGCAAAAATGAAATGGCCCCGTATCAAAGAACCTTCTGTATAAATGAGTGACGCATTTGGTCAGTGTCAACTGCAAATATTATCCACTTCCATTTTCCCAAAACCCATGAAGAGCCTACAGATGCCTCTAACATCTGCTTTGGGACACACAGGTTTGCCTGCAGCCATCGTCTGCTATCTCATGAACCAAGACTGATGAAAACATTTAGCAACCAGGTGAGTAATTGAGAAAACTTACTCTTGGGACAGCTCCTTAAAAGAGTTGTTACTAGATTCATGAAATATTATGCCTGTAGCAAGAACTACATTATAAATCCCTTCAGCTCCAGACAGATGATATTCATTTTTTCACACCAGTGCCACATTAATGGAGAACAACCACTTCCACATTCCACAGTTCTGACACTGACAGCTGTACAGAAGTATATATGAAGCTGGGTCTCCTGTTCAGTAAATAAAAGCAAGATCAAAGCATGTTCACTAATTGAGAGGGGTTTGCCAAAGGATATATTGTATTTGTTTTGTCTTCTGATCAGATGTGTGCACTATTCACTTATTAAAATAGGGAACATTAAAGCAGAAACAAACTTCCGAAAAACGTAATCAATCTCTGGCCAATGTTGCTGTACACGAAGTTTTTGGCACTAGAATAAAGAAGTAAATACTTTTTGACTACATGCAAAAATGAACTCCCACCCACCACACACTTCATAGGAAAATTCTAATGCATAAGTCCTAATTTAAAAATGGTTTTGATTCATAGTGGCACCCTTTGTGCCCCAACCTTGTTCTCAGTATTCTATTTCTGAAAGGCTGTGAAATGCTCATACAGGAATACCCCGAGAAATACAGAGTATTTCAGCCTAGACTTCAAAAACTTCTCTGTTTTGTGGAGCAATTGCTGTACATTTTTGCTACTTCATAGAAAGAAGGGTTATCTTCTGAATGTATTTTGACAGCATATTCTGATCATTTAGTATGAAAAAAAAAGTAATGGTAATGCCACTCATAAATATAAATTTAAAAATATATTAGAGATGTAAGAAATGTACCTGTACTAAATACTCATATAGATACACTTCCCATGCTGTACATACACTCGGTGCTATAGAGAGTCTTTGATAGTCTAAGGAACTTTAAAACCTGTTTCAACAAATCCATGCATGTCTGCAGTTATCACATTCTTAAAAAACCACCTTGCCACAGTCTTGTGTTATTATTAGACACTTACAGATATCCTCTGTAACAACAGGGAACATGCTAAGAAAATACGGAAAGGTTCATATAAACACTAAAATAATTATTAAAGAAAAAAACAGATAATTATTTTTACTGATTTCCACATTTTAGTTGTTATATTTGAGAATTTTAGTATGCAGCTGAAATTTCAGGTGTATTCTCAGTATATTTTGTTTATCAGAAGATGAGCTCTTCAGTCAGACCAGTGCTGTCAGACATGTATTTTCATGTTTCATAAAAGCATCCTCAGCGTTAGGAGGGTTTTAAAGACACAGACTACAGTCTGGAAGTCACAACAAACTAAATTTTGCAAATTATAACCATTAACAAGAGAGCCCTTCATTATCCAAAAACTAAATGTGTCTGCTGATGCATATTCCTGAACAGACTTCTCTTCCTAAAATGTGTTTCATACAGTACAAGGCTTTCTGACTTACAAGGTAGGTATTAAATTTGGATGTTATGGATGTCTATTTTCTGCCTGTTTTAGTTGGAAAGTATTGACTTTTCCTTTATCCACATCATCCTGCTCCAACTGTCACACACCTCTGAAGCATAAAGAAGCAAGCTATAGCTTTCTCAAATTCATTTAAATGTAGTCTTTAGAAAACAGCCTTCAACAACACAGCCAGGACCTGCCCTGCTACAGTTCTCACGTTCTCCCTCTTTGCTAGAAAAGCCTCTCATTCCTCCTCTTGTGACTGAACACCAGATTTATTTTGGATTGTGAACCCATTTTACTGTCTTGGATTAACACAGATAAGCAGAAAATACAGCAATATTTAGTAACAATCTAATCCACACTCCTTACCCAACTGTTTCACTTCCATTGCTTCTTTTAAGAGAAAGCTTTCTACTCCCCAGACTTCTAATGAGATTTTTATACACTTCTAGGGACTTCCTATTTTGATTCCCATCCAAAGAATGTTTCCTTTTAACATGTTATAAGTTACTTCTGAAATAGTTGCTATTCAACCATTAGACAGCAAAGTGCATGTTGCTTTCTCTGTTGGAGGGGAAAGACTGGGTGAGTTTCTTTAGAAGTTTGTTTCTCTTCACACAGCTGGACATGTCTTCCTTCAATAAACTCAGGCTTTAAAACAGTCTGTTCTTACATCTCCATTTTACACCCAGCAGTAGCTCTTTTCAATAGATAAACCACTGTCCAGCCTGACAGGAAAGTTCAACTCTTAATCTAAAAACTTCTAGTACAAGAACATCTAAATTCACCACTAATTAGTCACAATGTTTTCAGAAACATCTTCAAAATTCTCTAGAAAGAGTTATATGCTACCAGCATACATTAGTTTCTCTGTAGCTATTACTTACATGTTACCCCAGGAGGTTTTAAAAAGAAAACTATACTTTGTGTTTAAATTAATGTTAAAACTTTTTCTATTGTTGTTGTTGTGTTTGTTTGTTTGTTTGTTTTTTCTCCTTGGGACTATGTTCTGGACTACCCACTTACTATTCAGCTGACTAGGACGTAGATTTTTCCAGTTTCATAACTTTCACAAGCGGACCACAACAAACAATCTACAATAACTCATATTTCATGACTGAAGAACAGCTGGCTAATTAAAACAAAAGATACGCCTTCCACAGTATTAGCAAAAGGATATTTATACAGCAAGTCTTTATACAGAGTTGCCAATGACTATAATAGTCTGGTCTGCTCTTGGACCTAACAATGTTCACTTGGCATTATTCTGTACTTTTTTTTCACAGAATAACTTACACCAAAGCTGGTGGTCTCTGTAAATTTTCCAAAAAAGGGGTATTTCCATTGTATACCAATTTCCAAAAGCCATCAGGCTGCAATTTACCTTTCTGGCTTAAGCCTCTAACCGTGAATGCCACTAAGCTGAGGAGTTTTCTGAAAGTGTTTTTGTTTCCATTGCCTGGTAGTGTTCTTCCTAACAATTGGCACCCGCAGTGGCTCTCTAGCTTTCTTTAAGGTTGTTTCCCCTAAGAGCTGCACCATAATCCGAGACTGAATTGTTCAAAATGGCCAAAATTGATTTTTCCTGACTCAGAGTAAGCCCTTTGCTTTATATACACACCTTTCTGCCTGACATTTACCCATACTTTTCAGTTCTGCTGACACACACAGCATGATGTGTTGATTTTCTGGGATCTCATGAGTTCTTTTAAATAATCACCCACTGGATGGTTCAGATCTCCCTTATGATTCATGAACATCGCATCGCCTGTCAAGGTATTGGCAATGATCTTGCACTTCTATAAAAGAGTGCTAAGTGATTGTAAGCAGGGTGAAATGGGCTATGAAAATGTTTTTATTACTAGCGTGTAACTGTCTTTGGCATGCTTCAAAAGCAGGCAAACCATTTCATCACATCTACAATTGTATAATGTACCCTGGTAATTACCGGGAGGGAGAACTGTAAAAGCACTTACTGGAGTCAATGGCAGTCCTAAAAAAAGAAAATACTTACTCTTTGGCCACATTTACTACATGAAAAATTTTAGAACAATTTCGTAATCTGGCATTTAGTGGCACTCACTGATTAAATTGTATGATTTCGTTCATCTGCCATTCTGACCATGGAAGTGAAAGGAGATGCCACATATGTTAATGCTGTCAATTCTCAAAATAACAGAGGAAAGGAAAGGTGTCATCAGAGTTCCGGAATTTCCAACATAATAATCCCTGCTTTTGCTTAGAGAAAGGAATGGATGATCAAAAAAACAAACAAACAAACAAAAAAAACAAAAACAAAAAAAACCAAACAAAAAACCCAAAACAAAACAAAACAAAAAACCACAAAAAGAATAGACATTATAACCAGTTAGAAGAATTTGTAGCACAAAAGGATATAATTACTCCTTTTTGCAGCTAGTACCCAGCCAGGCACTAAGGGTTGTGACAGCTGAGTCTTTTTTAGAGAAAGGCCCAATTTCCCACTCCAATTCAAGCTATGCTCTTCTTCTTGTGCTCTCAACGAGTTCTACTGGCACATTCCCATCTCTTGAGATAACTGGCCTTCTTCTATGTCTCGTAATAAAGAAAAGTGTTATCCCACATCTCTTTAAAGTTCTGACTCTAGTTTAGAGTAAGAGGAGAATCAACCATGGAAAAATTAATACTTGAAGTTCTATGAATATCCTGTTCATTTAATCATTTAAAAAGTACTTGCTCTCAGTTCCTCACCCTCAAACTCATAAAATATCTTGCTTTTTTTGTCTACAATACACAGCAGCCACTGAAAAGCTGGCAATGAATGCCAGTCTGCTATTCCTGCTTTGAGGAGGATATACTGTGGTGATCTGAGAACATTAAGCTGTAAATAGCTGTGAAGACAGATACCTGGGTCATGCACTGAAAAAGATTATGGTGTCTTCTTAACAACATAGATTTCCAGTCCCTTCTTTTTACAAGATCTTTATATACTAGAAGGCCTGTTTCTTACGTAAGTCAAACGTTTCATTGTAACGCATTCAAGGTATTACACTTTTTCTCCTTAGCACATAGATGTCAACCCTGTAGCACCTCAAATTCCTTCCAAGCATGCTGATATAAGCTCCACAGTGCCTCAGACTGGGTAAAGAACTGCCAGTCCATGAAGATCTTCATAAAGTCCAAAATGTGTTGCCTGTCCTCTGCAAACAATCAGGCCAATGAAGGAAAGTCCTTTCTACTGAAATGCATCAAAGAATCCAGGCCCATGAGCTACCAGTCTCATAAAGCTTCCTTTCACAGGTGTGACTGATTACTCTGTAAGAAAAATGATGTAACTTTTAATCTGATTATCAGACACCTAAACTTCCTGTGTAACCTAAACAAACTACAGCCAGGGATGTTCGAAGCAGTTCTTGTTGCTTTTTCAAACAAATGGCACTGAACTCTGCACATGTAGTTACAGCTGCACAGTTCTTTGTGTCTGGCATGACTTTTGAGATCATTTTACTCCAAACTTTGTCTCATCTGGACCTTGATAACTAAGGTTATCATGAACCTAACTTAAATTTGGGGTATAAAAAGATTCTCCTTCTACAGAACCACTGTAGCTTTTGATCTGAGAATATTTTCTAAATGCACCTGTAGTGCTGATTGGTATTTTTTTTCCTAGCTACTCCAGCGTATCCTGCAGCTGCAGCTGTTTTGCTGCTGCTGCTATTTCTGCATTCATTGCAACCCCAATAGAAAGAGACAGGACAGCACAGAAAGTACATGTCTCTAAAAGTATTATTTGGATCTGCTATATGTCCCTCTTTTTTGTGAATGAACATGTTAGAGGGGACGAGATTTACATCTATGAAACCTCAAGTACAAACAGAGGTGATTTCAGATTGAGTTGAATTCCTTTATTCTTTTAAAGATGCTTACTGATCCAGTTGAAAAAATCCACGACAGAAAAATCCCCTTTCATTTATTTTCAATGAAAAGGTCAATCAAAATTTCAAAAACTATCACTGTAGAAAATAACCTTGCAATTACTCATTATGTCTAGTCTTCAGAAGGCAGGTGGGTCAGTACATGCCTCACACTGTTACAAAAACATAGAATATGCTGATTTGGAAGGGACCCATCAGGATCATCCAGTCTGACTCCTTGCCCTGTACAGGTCACACCATGTGCTGAGAGCATTATCCAAACGCTTCTGGAACTCAGACAGGCTTGGTACTGGGACCACTTCCCACCCTGTTCCAGAGCCCAACCACCCTCTGGGTGAAACACTTTTTCCTGATATCAAATCTAAACCTTCCCTGACTCAGATTCATGCCATTTCCTTAAGTCTTGTCACTGGTCACAAGCTTGAAGAGACTGGTATCTGCCCCTCCACTTCGCCTCATGAGGATGTTGAAGACTGCAGTGGGGTCTCTCTTCAGTCTTCCCTTCTCCAGGCTGAACAAACCAAATTACCTCAGCCACTCCTCATAAGGCTTTCCTTCCAGACCCTTCAACATCCTCACACTCTCTTTTGGATGCTCCCTAATAGCTTTATATCTTTCTTATATTGTGGCGCCCAAAACTGCACACAGTGTTTAAGGTGAGGCTGCCCCAGTGCAGAGCAGAGCAGGACAATCCCCTCCCTTGCCTGGCTGGGGATGCTGTGCCTGATGCCCCCCAGGACAGGGTTGGCCCTCCTGGCTGCCAGGGCACTGCTGGCTCATGCTCAATTTGCCACTGATCTGGACCTGCAGGTCCCTTTCTGCAGGGCTGCTCTCCAGCCTCTCATTCCCCAGTCTGTGCACACAACCAGGGTTGCCCCATCCCAGCTGCAGAAACCAGCACTTCCCCTTGTTGAACTCCATACGGTGGGTGACTGGTCTCTCTAATTTGTCAGGTCCTTCTGAATAGATCCCACATCTTGCCCCAGGTCTTCCCTTCTTCACCAGCACCCACTGTAGGACCACTCTTCACTTTCAGCCTCACCAAGCTTTTATGTCGTGAGGAGACAGATCTGCCCTTGGGAGAAGACCTCTCTCCATGTTTATGTTCTTCAGCAGGCTGTCTGTCATTATTAACAACTAGGAAGACACTGTTTTTCAGAGGGATTTTCAGATCATTCCCTCGTCAGCCTCCCCAAGGACATGTTATGCTAACATGTCATCTTCAGAGCCTTTCCTACTGTGAAGTTTGGGTTTTTGGTCAACAAATGTCCCTTAGCCTTTCTCACCCTGCAGACAAGCTCCAAATCTTGGGTTTGGGTTTTTTTTCCTAGAAAAGTTGCCTCCTGAGGCCTTCACCAACAGTGTTTTCTCTGTTTCAAAGGTGAATTATGTCAGTTTGAAGCTTCTAGACATGCTGGTGTTCAACATATCTGGTTATGTACTTGCCTGAAGTTAGTAATTCACATAGAATTGTCTTCCTTGTTTCCTGTCCTTTGCCCATCTTTGGCATATCTTTTGCAAAAAGCACAAGCTGCACAGTCTGCTATACAGGGGCTTTACTATTATGAATAACGTTGAATGGCCTTGATAATTTCTTCTTTTTTCTTCAAATTCTTATCAGGGCATGTCTCAACAAATATTAGTGCAAATATCATGCTGTATTTAACCTTTTCTCTAGCAGCAGCTGCTAAGCTGGGAGTCCTGGGAATCTTACCCTCAGCCTGGAAATAAATGCTTAGAAACTGAAAAACTTAGCACACACACGCCAAAAAAAAAAATCTACTTCTTATCAAATTCTGAAATATCTTAAAAAATGAAAGCCTGAAATCAAGTACATCTAAAATGTGGTTACTTCAGCTCTTGTATATATTTGTCCACAAAATTTCAAGTATTTCCCTTTCTGAGGTCTCATTTTATTTCTTTACAGCTTTTCAGCACCTTGAGAGGAGTCTGGTTTAGAGAGAGCTATTACTATTACACTTTTATTACATACCTAGAATAGATTTGATTTGCAAGCAGTAAGATGTACAATATGGTTAGAGGGGTTTTTTTAATATGTATTGATTAAAACATTTAGAGCTAGCAGCGAGGAATTCAGAGAAAACAAACACATAGAATGTAGTATCAGCACACAGGCTACAAACATGCAACCTCCAACATAGATTCTCCTGCAGGATTTTAGAAGTTTTTCTTCCTACACTGCTGTTAGTCACAGACGGTCCTTGGAATTCCAGGAAAAAACTGTGTTTTGGTTAATGAGCAAATAAATGTTAATATGGAGTCCTACATGACAAATACTATCAAAAGCACTGACATTTCAAAGCACAGATTTTTCTGAAGTATTACAAAGTATGAATTGTAACACTGCTGAAGGCAATGTTGCCTTGCCTCAAAATTTCTTAAGGATTTCAATAATTCACTGTTAGAGAGAAAAGCCTTAACATAAGAAAGAAGCACTGATTAGTGAAGGTAGGTATGTAAATTTTTTTGTCTGAACACATATAAATGAAACTGTACAAGTAGTTATAATCAGCACTCAAGTTCTGCAGCAACTCATTTGCAGGATTTTCAGGTAGACGAGAATAAATAAATTTAAAGTTTGAGTTTTCCTATTCTGCAGCAGGAAGGTTACTTTAAACCAATGTGCAGTGCAGTGTAAAAATGTGAAAAGTCCCAGAAACATTCTGTGAATGGATGGTGACGATGACCACCATACCCCAATCCCTCAGCAAGCACATTTTACTGTGAAACTCGCAGCTTTTTTTCCTTCTTTCTACTAGCAAATGCATTTCACAAAATGTAAAGCTCTATATTTCTGTGTTACTCTGAAATGCAGAAGAATAATTTTTTTTTTTTTTTCTTCCAGACAGGGACTAGAAATGTGATGATTTTAAAAAGAGAACAGAGACTCACAAAATCACAAGATGGCAGAATCACTGGTAGAAGAAAAAGCCTTCAGCTATAACTGCACTCTCAATATATTTGTGGCAGAAGTAGCAAAAGGTGACCATTTCCTGAAAATTAATATTAGGTAGAAGTTGGTTGGAAGGGACCTGAAGAGCCCTTCAGTCCAGGCTCCTGACCAAAGCAAGGTTAACACTGAAATTAGACCATGTTGCTCAGTTGATATTTAAAAACAATGCGCTTGCTTCCCTTTTCAGTTGTGGGAAGGCTTCGGTTCGGGATGGCTTCTGGAAACTTGAATTAAAACTGACATTGTTAGGCATGGGAATCAAATCCATGCAGATTCACACTGGATACAGTTTAAACGCTACTTGGCTATCTGGTATGTGATTTTTTAAATTTAATTTGATGTACCTAATGCATACACAGACAGAAACCAATTAGAACAGGACAAATATATGTTTCCAGCTTATTTTATCTCAGAAGTTAAGTTTCACTACAACTAATATATTTGTTTCTTCAGCGCCTCTAGGTTTTCCTTCAATTAAATGCTTTTTTGATAAGTCATTTATAATCTCTGTTACAAAGAATTCACCCTTCATACTGTGTTAAGAGTTCATCAATCAGCTCAACAACCTTAATTAAAAATCATAGTGTAAGAATTCATATTCTTCTATGACTTTTAAGGAAGCATGATGTCAGTTTTTTTTTTAACTAAATGAACAGCCTGTCACAAAGAGTCATATCCCACTGCTAAAATAACACTAAGAGCAGTTTCCAGGTTTAGCTCAGCATAGGAAAACCACAGGTTTTGTTCTAGGTTTTCTTGGTGAAGTGCAAGTCATGCAATTAAAAACCTACTGGCCCAGGGCATCTGTCCCACAAGCACTGGGACACAGCTAAATATGGTGTGTGTGGCAAGGCTTTTCTGAAAATATTTCATAGCCATGAAAAGCAAACATTCTACAGATTTCGAACTACTTGAAATTACTTTAGTTACCTGTCCCAGGTGCAACAAACCTTATTTTGTCAACCTTTAGCAAACATGGCATTGTTGGGTCCACTCAATCTCTAATATAACTGCTATCACCACAAACGTTATCTGCACTTCACAGGTAGGCCATATGCAGACATGTTGCAATTTGCTGAACTAAGCTGCTAAACTGTGACCTGAACCCCGATGTCCGAAGTCAGAGCTGTTGTCTGACTTCTTTTCACACTGTCATAGTAGGTTTTATAGTTTCATTGCCACACTAAACCTCACATGGACCACTGGCATCTGACATATCAACTATTTCACTTGGCCTGATAATCGAGATGTACGCAAGGAACAATTCAGCCCATGCATTTGTCACTGGCATGCACTTTTTTGTCCATGCGTATGGCATGCTCCATCTAACTTCACCGAGAAAAATTTCCCCATCTTTCCTCTCCTTCCCCTGCTTTTGGATAGCAAAACAACCACTGAAGGTAATCTGACAGCAGAAGATGAATGCAGAGAAAGGCAACTTGTCTTACAAAGATCTCTAGCTAATAAATCCACTCATGTTTTTCCCTTGCTTTGACCAATCAGTTTAAAATTCATTAGCTTGAGCCATACCATTTCTGAGAGCAGTCTCAGCACAAATTAAAGAGCCATCCATCCTCAACCAAAAAGAGGAATTCTGCTCAATACGCAGTCACAGTCTCCATAGTGGCCAAAACACAGGATTACGTTACTACACCATCAGCACAAGGGGTGTTCATATGGCCCAAACACCTCCATATTGTCCTATTTGCCCTGAAACGGTAAGTTTTAATTCAAGCCTCACAGAAACCTCTCCAGCAGAAGGCATTTAGCATAAACTACAAACATTCACAAAGTTCTCTGAAATCTTCAAGTCCAGAAATTGCATTTCTTTCCATGGCATGCGAAGGTTTCAGACCTTAAGACAGCAGGTGAAATAAGTGGGGCAGAGTTCCCATGACTTTGCAATCATTGTTTAGCCTTCTCCAGCGTCTCTTTCACCAGATCATATTTAATTGAGACAAAGGTCTTCCTTTCATGTCGAATTAATGAAAGGTAATGCAGTTAGCTTTCCCGAGAGACATGTCGCTTGTTAGCAGAAAGCTCCAGTGAAACAATGGTTTGCAAGCTCCTGTGAGGATACAAATCTCATCTTGTGCCTTTTAACTGTCAGTTAAAGCACGTACGGTGCTCCTGAAAAAAAGATGCAGTTGTATAGCTCAGCTGGGTGAGCTGTTCATTCAAACCTGCAGCAAGAGGAGACATATTCATCCCAAGGACTCACAAAGGTCACAGATGCCATGCTGACTCCCATCAGTCTCTCCTTCTTCTAACTAGTAACACTACTGCTGCAAAAGGCGAATGAATCAGTCTCTGGTTCGTGTCTCCTGCGCCTCTCCATCCGGTAAAGAGGGGGGATAGCTGCAGGGATTCCTGCTTTCCGGGTCTATGTGAACATGAGCAAGTCATGAACTGCAAGGAGAAATCACCTCAGTATTGACTCCTCTTGGCTCCTGCTGGATGTGTTCCTGGGATACGTAACATCCCAATGCTGAAGAGAAGAAAATTCACTTGGAATGAAAGATGGCATAAGAAGCTCTGGCTCAATGCCTTGGAAAGGCTGGGGAGAGAATGTCTCTCATCACATCCTGCTTGTCTTTACACAGATGTAGCTACATCTCACTTCCCATGAAAAATACCCTGACAGCAGTATCTGAAGGGCTTTACAATAAGCTTGTTGCAAAGCACAGCTATCCCTGTATCCCTTGCTTCCAGTCAAAGATCCTAACTAATTCTTGCTCCTGACTTCCTTTCCCACTGAGAGTATTGTGAATCTGACATTCTGCCGTACATTTGAAATATCATTATGGAGCTCATCTCTCAACCTGCTTCTCTCTCTCCTCCCCCAGACACTTTTTAAACTGATCTGTTGTCAAGTGTCTTGTCTTATATTTGTCTTGCCTTATCTTGGGGCAGGTAACATGTCTCTCTCCATGCTTCTAAAATGTGTGTGATTTGATCCCACTCTATAAATGTTATAAAATAACAATAGTACCAAAGGATGCTTGCACATCTCAACTGTCAGGGAATCAAAGAACATTTTCCACTCTAAACATTAACTGTTAGAGTCTTCTATTTGTATCATAATTGAAAACAATTATCATAATTGGTTAGCAAAGCCACCAAAGGCACAGGCCTAAAATGGAAATGAATGAAGCAGCTATGGAAATGACATCTTAATAAGAATAATGAAATTCAAACCCCTACTGCAAGTACAGTGTATAATCCATTACACGGAGATTAGATGAGATATAAATACCTGGAGGATATAAGATGATTGATCTGACATAAGTCATCTGGTTTTGCAACCATAAAATGTCAAACAACAGGTATCTGAACACTGCAAATTGCCTAACTAAGCTTTTTCATAGAGGGTGAGAAGGGAATTTAACAACTTGCACTGTTGGGCAAGGTCTTATTCCATTCTGGGTGCAGCATTTTAGCTGGGCTTTTTTTCTCCTCCTTTTAACCCAGAAAGTACAGTCAGGGCCTGAATACATTTTTTTATTAATTCCCTGGATCTGAAACTCCAGATGAGCTCACTCCAGTGGATGAAGGTTCAATTCCCAGTCTACCCAGAGTATTAACCTCTTTAAAACTCAGTTGTTTGCTCATGAGATGTAGCAATAAAGCAGGCCTTTATCATTTATAGGTGGAGGATTTGGTAATCTTCATGATATGCCAAAACATTGTGTGAATTCTGGGTACTGTCGTATTCTGACAGCCACAAAACCTCTAAGACATAGAAAAAGAAAGCATCAAGACTGTCTTGAAGAGCATGGGAGCTCTTCTGAGGAAGGGTTGATTCCTGAAAGAGGTTGCTACTCCCAAGGTACTCATCTGAAAAAGCCAGGCTTTCAGTAGACTTTTTAGAATCTCTACAAATTCCCTGCTTCTCACTGATTATTAAGTAAAAACAATAAGGATTGACAAGTCTTCTAAATCCCTCCCTGCTGAGCTACGGAGAAATCTTCATCCACATGTGAGTTATTCCAGTGGAAATGACCTGTCCTGATGTTTTTATCATTTCTATTTTTGTTGTGATCCAGAGCCCCATAAAACAGTATCAACCCTGGAGGCAGCTCAACACAAAGATATAACAGGCATCTGAGAATTTTAAGGGTGGTCAGAGATTGTTTATCTTCCTTTACAAAGCCTCCCATTCCTCCCTCACACACCAGAAAGCATGCAACAGAGCAGGAAGCCCAATGTTTAGACACTAGTCAGATATTCCTGATTTCACCCAAATCATCCAGAAGCCCCGACAGTGGATGGCCATAAGGACATTTTGCAGCAAAGCATGTTTCAGTTAGGGACACTTAATGCTCATAATTGAAGGACACACTGTGGTCAGCACAACAAAGTTAAAGGGACAACAAGAAGGATGGTGCTCCTACTATGCATTTTCTCTAGACAGCTTTTAGCCTGAACCACTCATGCTGGTGGTTGCTGTAACACACACACCAACACTGCACCTTACGTGCAGGAAATCATTAAGCATAGCTGGGGGAAAAAAGTCTCAAACTTAGCACAGGCTCAAATACACACATGGTTTCTTTACAGAGGGCACATTTTCAGTTTAATCACGCTCTATTCTATCTCACCAGATTTTGGCAGATTTCTCTCTTGTCTGGGTTTTGTAACACATCAGTCAAAGGCTCCTGACTAGGAAGATCTATTTCATGAGCACAGCAAAAGACTGGAGGACAGCTAGGATAATTCACTGAATTTGGATACCCATGCACAAGCAATACGCTTCAGATACATAGAGATTGGGAGTACTTAGCTAAAAGTAATGTCATAATCTGCAATAATCATTAATGGTAAAACCTGAAATCCACAGTCTTACTTCCTTATTCAGCAGTAACTAAACCCTTTCATCTCCAAGGCCGTCTCCTCTACTCATAACAACCTTACCAGCAGATTTATAGCCATAAAGTAATTACAGGAATGAACTGGAAGGTAAACTTGCACCAAGTTACACAGGTTGCTTTAAAGACACTAACAGGAAAGAAAATTACTACTTTATTCTCTTGAAGTCTTTCTAATTTTACCCCAAGCCCTGGCTGTTGTGCAATATCCTTCCACAATGACTGGAGAAGTGCCTAACATTATACGAAGGAACAGTCTACTGAAGTGTGGTCTGCTTTTATGCTGTGCATTTCAGGCTGTCCCCACTCAAGCCATGTGCACTTTATCCAGATTTCATTAATGTCAGAGCCATTACATTTGTTCAGCAGCTAATGGGAAATATTAAGTGTACTGGAATAAATAAGGCTAAGTAGAAGAGGCCTTAATATCTGGCTTTCAGTAAGCTCTCTTGTCAAGCTGTCACTTTTTGCATGTTATTGTCTATACATATTCTAGAGTACAACCTGCAGGAAGGCTTGAATAGGAGGACACCAGGACACTACTCCAGGGTAGCTACAGGTAACTCCTAGCTAGCTGCATCAGCAGTAGCAAGTGGTCATTTTCAATCTTTCAGTGTGGTACGTGTAACTCTTAAATAGCTTGAAGGCAACTAGCCTGAAAATTGCCATAGCTTGGAAGCCCTTTTTGTGTTTAAGAGATTAAGGTGAGATTGGAAAATTCAGGTTTCTATCCTTGGCTCTATCAAAGGGTTATGTTGTATGACCTTAATAGGTTTGGTTTTTTTTCACCACAATTACCCACACGACCATATCCTTTCTTCTGCCTTCTCTAGTTAGATAATTGCTACGCAAGTCAGGTGCTACACCCTCTGCATACCTGAAAGCTTCCTGATGTAGTGGGGATCCTTTCTGGATAGACAGTCAAGTAAGTATGAGAAGGCACAAAATAGGAATATTCCTGGTTCTCAAGAGTTTTTTAGGCATAACCTGATTGAGCACCATGCACCAGGTGCAGTCTCAGTAGAGCTACTTGCCAGCTCTATTCCTGGCTGCTCCAAAATTTGCTTTGCTGCTATATTACCTTCCTATTTAATTAGGATAATCTCAAGGAAGTGAGGCATTGGGAAGAATGAAGACTTCAGAAAATATAATTGCCTTCGGGAGAAAATTATTCCCTTGTGAATTCAACTTTGTCTGTCTGGTTTAAATATCACAGCATTTTATTTTCATCCCCCTCACCTCAGCTCTGAGCTCTCAAGTTCCACAGAGCAGCACATGCTGACACACAACCATGTTGGGCCAGTTTTTATATCTTTGACCCATTCACATGAATGTTTTTCTACTGCCGCTCTATATGATACTTCTAAGGTATCAGATTCAAACAGTGGGCCGGCCCACTTAATGCACCTCAACTACTGACAGAAAAGACCAGAGAAGCTGGCATGTCCCCATAGAATTCCAGTCTTTTGTCTCAGAGTTTAACAGATAATGAAATAATTAAAACCCAACTGTTTTGTTTTGTTGGGGTTTTTTTTGTCATCCAGCATTCTCACTGCAGATAACCAGACTGGTGATGTAGCTGCTTGAAATACTTCCAGACTTATCCCTTTTTTTCTACTATTAAGCAAATGTAGTTCATAACCAGCCACTCTCTGGGCCACTGAGGTCCATTTTTCTTGCAGATTGTTGTCTGCATCAATTCAGTGTTACCATGAGCCTGGTACCAGCATCTCAGTCCCCTGAGCCGTCCGTTTCTGCAAAATGTTACATGCTGGAATGTGCCACTTTTTAATAGCGTGTCCATGACAGAGGGAATTGATACTGCTTTTAAATGTTTTGACAACACATTAACAGATGTTATGTAAGATTTTTCTCCAAGCAGCCCCAACCACAGAATTTTCCTTCAGTATCTGCTGTTTAGTACTTGTGTTACCCACTCTATTTTTCAGCTTCTTCGGCTCAGCCAGAACACACTTTTCAATTCCTACTCCAGTTTTATTTAATTTTGTCTGAATGTGGGGAGGAAGTCAGAAACTTATACAGACATGTACACAAAAACTCTCCCTAGTAGTTTTCATAATGGGACTAATACTTTGCTTCTGCTTGTGGAAATGCATTGAGCAATATCCCTCAACTTAGATGAACCTGATTTTTAAGCATGAGTTTACTTCAATATGTTTCCTTTGTTTCTGGTCATGTAGTTATCTTAAGGATATTCCAGTTTAAAATGCTATTCTGATATATTCCTACAGATGTTGTTTCACCAGTAAATTCTTTCCACTTTTCTCATAATAATTTGTTTAATTTGCTAATTATCTACATCCAACATATTGATTATTCACCAATTCAAATTCTGTTGCCATCATAAAACAAACAAATAAACAAAAGAAACAAAAGAAACAACCAAAAACCTAAACAAACAGAACTCACCAAAAACGTAATCTAGAGTAGAACAACACAAGGTGTTTAACCCCATTTCCCACTTCCCACATATATTTAATCATGTTCTCAAATAATAGTTTTACTAATAGTCTCTATCTATTGCTCATATAGCATTCTCCCAGTTTTTAATTGTTTTTTTTTTTCTGGTGTTTGACTTGAAACACAGACTACAAGTCTCCAGTACATATTATTACAGTCTCCCAACTGAAACATTTCATGCTTTTCAGTTCTTGTTTCAACTCAGAGTAGTATTTTCAACTTTCATTTATTCATCCTTACTAACCTTTGTCTATACCCTTAAGATCAACAACTCCATCACTACTATTACTGAAAACCTGCAGCAAAGAATTCTGTCTGTTTTGAGCAGTATCTAAATTACTATCTCAGTCTCATCCTCATTGAAGAATCATTCAAGTTTTCTTTTTCTCATTTTCTCTAAATGTTTAAGAACCTATTGCTGCCCTGTGCAAGACCTAATTCAGCTTGACTTCTCCAATTTCCCTCTTTTCCTACACTTACCGGACTGTTTTGCTGATTTGTGCTTTATTCCATGTATTTTTAAATATGTTCCACTGGTTTGCTTGAACACATTTCAAATACACATTTATCCATTTTCTCTTCATTCCTTCTCATCCTAATCTGTTCCCCGTTCCTTGACTAACAATATCCAAAATTCAGCCACTAAAAAAATTCAGCCGCTAAAATACATGACAGAATAGTTGTGCTGATGATCATTTTAGGTGACAATCAGGTCTAAGCCCTGTTTTCCATGCCTGACAATCAGAACCACTATTGCTTACACTACAAAGGCAGATTCTCTAGTCATCTACAAAGATCCCTATTTTGTGCAGAGGCTGCCTAAGACTAGCAGACTATTTTTTGTATTTCTGCAATGAATGCAGCTCAGTGTTTCCTGTGCAGATCTCAAAGATCTCCTCAACGCATTTCTTACCATTCAGGCAGACTCACTATCTTCCATCTTCTTTGCAGATTCAGCTATCTGTCACTCTCTTTTATACTTGTGTTTATCATTTTCTAAAGGCACTCCTGGCTGGGATGTAGCAATGTAGTCAAGTCTGTATATCTATAAACCAGACTCAGATAGTCTGAGTTCTAGGCTTTTTGTTTATTCTATAATGTTTCTTAACCTTTTTCTCCCCTTAAGTTGCTAAGCAGTAAGAAAACTCAAGACTAGGATCTGTCATCTTTTTAATTACGTACCGGAAGAATTTTGTGGATGAGCTACATGCAGTAATATCTTAGGATTGTTGGAGGGCTAATTCCATTTTTTCACACCCAGGCTGGTCAGTACAACCTTCACAGATACTACTTTTACTTCTCACAAATTTCTTTTTCAAAGTGAGTATTAAAAGGCATTTTTAACCTGTGAGAAATAGCCCAGATAATGAAGATATGTGGCTAATTATGATGAAAGTCCAGCCACTGTGCTTAGGATAATGCACTGGGATTTGCTGGTCACTCTGCCTTAAGGAACACTTTAGATCCCTTTTAATTTTTAATATTACTTTCAAATCCCCTTCAAAGTTGTTTCTAATAATCTGAAAACTTTTAACTGCAACTGCATGCTTCACCCCATGGCATTAGACTAAAGATACACATCTCCAAGTGCTAGCTGCTCTGAACAGGGCTAGAAACTTACACCAGGCTGAGTGCCTTCATTCATCATTGAAAGCTTGTGAATGACAAGCAGTATATCCTTGGTGGTAGCAGCTGAGAACAATAATTTCTACTAAGTATAAAATCAATATTCATTTTTGGAGACTAAAAAACCCCAGGTTTCTGCCAACCTTTGGAACCATCAAATGCAATTCAGAGTTACTCTTGTCAAGGAATACATCTAGTGCAGGTAGCTCTGTTTTGCTTTTCAGTCTTCGGTCTCACTTTAGCTCTCTGAAACACACAGTGCTACAGATTCACGAGCATTTCTAAAGCTCAATCAGGGAGTGTAGGTAATTCATGCATTTTTTTAATGCATGCACCCTCTTAACAACAGGTTCTGTCACACCTTGCAAAAAAAAGCAATTTGCCAGGGAGAAGTAATTTTTGACTGCAAAATCATCGACAAAAGCCTATGATTGTGTGAGACAATTGGTCCAGAAGCCTGGAGACCAGAAACCACCCTGCTTCAAGGAGCTGTCTTTATAAGATAGACAGAGCAGGGGTGCTCATGGCAAGGGCATGAGCTTGATGAATCAGGGATAACCCTGCCTTTCTGCAGTCAGATAGCATCATGAGTCCAGCAAGAGTGAAGGGCCTTACACTTACTTCACTGTTTGTTAAACCGTTTCTCTTCTGTTTGTTTTGTTTGGCAGGTAAAACACTGGCACTGTCCTGACTCCTGCTCCCAGCTAATGTCTCTGATTCTCTGTGTGTAGCTGTGTATATGCCCGACTTGTGAAGTTATTAATCAAAGAATCATGGACACACAGAATGGTTAGGGCTGGAACGGACCTTGAAGATAATTTAGTTCCAACCCCTGCAATCTGCAGGTTGTTTCTTTGGAAGCAGGTGTTTTAAGTGACAGAAGAGCGAAGAAAGCAGCTCCTGTGAGCTCCACACCAGGTGGAATAAGCCTGGGCATCAATCAGGCCTGGGGCCTGGAACAGTGCCTGAATCTAATCCTGGAAGGCATCATCCACTTGGCAGGTTCAATGACTAAATCTCTTGCTATTGTCGTCACTTGAGAGGGCAAAATGACCATACTTTAAAACCTTGTATTAGCTTGTGTGATTACAAAAAGACCATCATTTTGTCCTGTGGGATGTCTTGTTCTGTCCTGTTTCATTGCATAAATAAAGAAAATTCGTTCTCCCCTTCATTATAAGCCATGGTGCTGAGCTACAGCATCTAGAAACAAAAAAAAGTATTCAAAAGGGGAAAAAACCCAGTTCTTCCAGGTTTCTCTGCTCTAATACTGAACAGCAGCTTCAGAGGAACAAATAATCAAGTAAGTCATTTGGAAACAGCTTGGTTTGTAAGCACGTATGCAAGGAGAAAAATGTTTGGAAAACCAAGAATAAACCCAAGTACTGCATTTTGCCGGGAAATCTTCTGAGCCTCCCAAATTCCCTTGTGCTTATGTTTTGAGGGGTGCGTGTACAAGGCTTCTATCTATCACCCATGTGTCGAAATGTAACAGGAAATAAAATGAAAAACCCTCATGGGTAATTGATACAGAATACGTAGGCGATCTGAAGGGAAAATCAGAACCAGAGATATGCCAGGGAATAAAAAAAAGGAAAGGAAAAAAAAAAAAAGGATGATATTTAAAATGCCAGCCTCCTGTGAGCCCGTCTGTTTCCTATCACTTATTTTGCAGAGCTGGGTTCCCACAGTGGACTGCTGCTGCCATCTACTGCCACCTG
Organism: Melanocharis versteri; assembly: GCA_013397845.1. Taxonomy (NCBI): domain Eukaryota; kingdom Metazoa; phylum Chordata; class Aves; order Passeriformes; family Melanocharitidae; genus Melanocharis; species Melanocharis versteri. The sequence continues at coordinate 1,566,190 of VZTG01001883.1, read as the reverse complement.
CACTGCCAGGGGCTGAGCTCCCCTCCTGCAACCTGGCCACAGGAATCGGGGCCAGGGAGGATGGCAGGGCATGAAAGGTTTTGAATCAATAAAGGAAAAACAGTTTCCAAGGAGAGAAGAGAAAGCACCACAGCCAAGATTAAAAACTCAAGTGCAGCTTTGTCCATTAATGATATAATGCAAAAAATGTCCACGTTCTGAGGAGGGAAACCTAAATGGAAAATCTTTTGCTTTCAAAAGAAAAGGGAAAGCCACATCTGGATTCACACTTCTGTCACGTAGTGACCTGAACCTATTGCCAAGGTCCAAAAGGTTATTAGTTTAAGTGGCATGGCTGACAGTCTATGTTCAGCTTCATTAGCTGATGAAATGACTCGCACAGCAGGAAAGCCAAGGAAGGACAAAAAGCCTGGGGGTAAGTCCAAATTTCCTAATTCAGTCACCTGTGTTACTCCCGTTTTAGGAACAGAGGGCTCCAGATGCTGGTAACGGAAATCCTACATCTGACCTTAGCTTAAAATTCACATCAACAAAGACTCAGAGAACAGACAAGCCCCCAGTTATTGCAGGTATTTCTAAATGAAATCTGGAAGGAAATCATACTCTACTGTGTACTGAAAGACAGACTATGGAAAGATCAGGAAAAAAAAATTGGCAGGGAACCTATAGCATGTCTGTTACTATCTAGGAAGAGATATGCTGGATTTCATAGCCTCTGAACTTCACGTAGTCCATTGCAAGTGGCAGCAAAGACCAGACCCAGACCTCCCTGATCCCAGATCACATTTCTTCTCTGTTGGTGTTATACAGCAGTCTTCATTAGCAATACCAATCTCCACAATGGTTGCAGAGATCTGAGAAGCGAAATAAATTAGCCTTTCCCCTTCTCTGTGCAGCTCTTGTGAGATTGTTCTCAGTGTTTAAGTCAGCTGAGTTTAGCAGTCTCTAACTTGAATTTATTACATGACCTGAAATGCACAGTAGAATAATTTTAAGTTGATTTACGTAAGCACAGTGATAAAGTCAGGTTTTAATCCTTATACCATTTGTCTTTGATAGCTACACTCCACCATGTGGGCCCTTTCTATATGGATTAAAATGCAAGCCAGTCTATATGGCTAACATGCATTTCTGGTACTATGACTTCATAAGAATGCAATATTTAAGCATGTCATTATCTTTACCATACACAAAGAAGTACTAAAAGATATGTTATAAGAGCAATGATGCTGTGCCCTAGCAGTGTGAAGTCAAACCACTGTCCACACCAACACAACACTGAAGTATTCCTAGGAATACATCCTCTCTTCCCTCATCTCCTCTAGGAGCTGATCTACCAAACCATGCCTGAGAAGAAAGGCCTTTGTAGACCTGCCTTGCTCTACACTTCAACAGCCAGATTCTCCACAGAGCAACTCTGTAATGAAATAGGAACTAAAATTCTAGAGAAGCTTGCTGGGTAAGAGAAGACAAAAAAGACACTGGAAAGCCCTGGGGTTTGTGGTGGTACTTTTCTTACAAATTCTCCTACAGGACAGAAGTGTTTCCTTCTAAATCGGTTGCCTGAATATTTCACTCTTCATATGGAAGCTGATGTGGGTAGGTGGCCTTCCTTGAGTCACTGTCAAAGGCTGATCAAGGAATAACAACTAATTTGACTGAATATCTGAGGCCCAGCATAGTTTTTTGGTGTTTTTTTCTTTCTTTCTAGTCTTTGTCTCTTGCTCAGTCTTTGCTTTTCTCTGGATTCCTGATTCAGTGTGTCTCTCCTTCATTTCACAGTGGGTCAGAAGTTCCCCCCATCCAAAGCTTCTGGAGAACTAAAGGTCATTACAACTCTTTTACTCAGGGTTTTACAGGGTTTCAGGAAGATGTATGGGAAAGCTTTGTTTTCCAACAATTCATGTGAGCAAGGAGAGTTTTGACCTTTGCCTGGCATAAAGCCTAACTCAAAAAAGAAGAGCTCCTAACTCAGGGCTCCATAGGTGCTCGTTCCCTCGCAGAGCCCACAGAAGTGAGGAGAGGGTTGTCTGGCACTGCAGTCCTCTGGCGATTTATCTCTTGGCCACAATACTGAACCACAGAGACAATGAAGCCAGATCCAGTGACTGCTTGTAGGATGCAGGAAAAATCCAGAAAAAGAGTGATACTGTCCCAAAAGCTGTGCAAGGTAAATTGTTAAGGTGGGCAAAGTATTATCATCCCCATTCACAGGTAAAAAAGGAACACAGCTTGGTCTTCTGCCTTTCCTTAATGACACTTTTAATGTATGACAAAAACTAAACGTGTGCGATTCCAGGAGACTAATACAGATGCTCAATAATGAACTAAAATAGGTGGCAATGAGCCAGTAAACAAAGATGAAAAATCTATGCAATTAAACTTGCCAACAGAACTAGGCATTATGAAGCTGAGTGGCTGGAAAAAAAAAATACAACTAATTTTATCACAAAACTTTTCAAAATATTTTCGTTTTCTCTGGAGCATGTCACTGCTCTCCCTCAGACCTTTCTGCTGGCTATGGGAGAAAAGCCACCTTGTGCATGGAGTACTTTAAGTCAGCTTGTAGCATGATAACTTCTAGCATAGAAAATGCTTGTTGAGTATACTATTCACAGTCATCAATCTCAGCCTGAGTCTGTGCATTGAAAAATGGGAAGAGAGAAAAGGAAGATGGTCTGGCAGCACCAAATCCCTGACCTTTTCTCATTTTCTTAGATAAAAGAAGCAGTCTGAGTGGTAAAGACCAATTGAACCTCACTGGCTTCAGCAGTCATTTGGTGGTGGGGATGAACTTGGTGCTTCAAAGAACATGCAAGACAGATACCTTTCAAAGTACATCAATCACTATTATTTTAGGGTGGCATCATGCAGTGCTAATTCAACTATTTTCATTTCATTTAAAATTACTTTCCTTCCATGTAACTGTACATAATATAAATCTGATATTTTTTAGTATTTTTCCTCTTCCATGATACAGCTTCTAATTAGACAACTGCAATTTTATTTAGGTGTAAAAAGTCAGCTACACATAAGGAAAACACCAGTATTTATCACAATGAAGCATATGGCTTTACAGCAAGATCTCTACAGGGAATAGAAACATATCTAAGAGGTACAGGAGAGAAACCTCACATAAATACCTTATTTACAGAATGCAAATAGGATGGGTTTCTTAGGCTGCCTGGCAGAGAAACGTGACAATTGTCAAAACCTTATCCAGCTACTTAGAAGTTCTGTTTCTGCCACTGACTGTCACCAGCTGCTCCAAAGAAGTTTGCACACACAAGACATTTGCCTCAAGCCTAAAGGTTCCTGGTGAAAGGCTGAAATCTAAAATTGTCTCAGGCTCTGAGAAGGCCTGCAGAATATATCACAACAGGACAGCAACAGGACGTGCAGTACTGAGTACTTTTACTCATGGCCCTGCACCTCGGCCTCCATTTAAAACTGTGGTTGTTTGGCTTAGACCTTCAGGAAAATGTTAGAGGAACCTCCCACAAAAATAAAACAGTGAAACTGGTGGTACTTCTGAAAACTTCTAATAATTTTATTCCTAAGATGAATATTCTATTCTCATATATTGAGAAGCTATTGCCTTCAGTGATAACCTGCCACGGTCGTTTTCAGAGTGTAATCACTGGTGCAAAAAAGATATCTCTGCTTTGAATTCCTCAGTATATTTCCCTATAAACATTCAGATAAATTTTTGTATAGGAACATTACGGAAATTGATATTTAGGACAAGAAGAAATATGTGCGTAAGAGCACTAAGGAGGAATGCTTTCGCTGGATATGTGCTTTTCCCAGAGACACTGTTCAACAATCTTGTATTCTACCCAAGACACATACAGATCCCTGTACCAGCTCTTCACTGGCTCATCCCTTATTTCACACTCGACCAATTTTAATCTCTTCCAATTGCTGCAAATAGTAAGACAGCCATTATTTCCTGAAGTTATATTTAGGTGGGTCTCATCTTGGTTCTTTCCAGTGAAAAGTAAAGCAATTAAAATTGTGCCGGAGATCTATACTCGTGTGCTCTCATTTCAGACATGAAAGCCCAGAAAAGCAACCTTTTTTTTTCTTTTTAAGTGGCTGAAAGTTTACTTGGCTTGAGATCGAAGTTATGATTTGTTCTTTTGCTAGTGATTCACAGCCAACTTCAGTACCTGCCAATCCAGTTGGTATTTGCTCTTCCTCACCTCATCACCACCATAAGCATTCTGCAAAGGAGCTTGATCTTCAAACTGATCTCTGTGAGGCAGCAAGGACTCAGCTCCTTCTGCTGTAGCTGTGTTTAGGCTACAGCAAAAAGAGAAGCTAAAGCTCTGTATTAATCAGCACCTAAGACTTGAAAAAATTAACAACAGCTGAATCAGAGAGGAATTTGCTGCTTTATAGTCACTTTTATGATTATTAGATTTCAACTTCATCTATAATTTTTTGTTCTTTAATGCTAAAAATTACATGAGAAACCTGCTTTTCTGCAAGTCAAGGGACAGTAAGGTTTACATAAAAAATGAATAGGCAAATTTTAGCAGGTATAAAAGGCCTGGCAGACAATCAAAATGCATTTAAACTAATAATTTAGAGCATTAAAATTTGTAACATAACTGAAGTTTAGTTTTTTAATGCGTACATGGATGCGCATGTGCACTTGCACAGGTGTATAGAATATGCACACAGACATGCAGCGACACAAAGCTGCAACTAATTTTCCAAACTGTGAGACAAATGCATGGACAGAATCACCTCAGTCTCTAAACAAAGAGGACCACTTTTGATCTCATGTAAATTCACTCAAGTCAGGGGAATTACACCGGAGAGAGGTTTGACCCAGAATGTCAACAATTCTGAGAAAGTACGGATTTATTTATTATGCAATTATTCACACAGAGGGACTTACTTTCTCTTTTAAGAGGATGTGTCATGCAGTTTGATGTCTGCTGCTTCTTTTTCAGAAACTGCTTTCTCAGTTCAGGCAACGGCAGAACAAGCAGTGTCAGGGACTTACATATTTGATTTGCCTGTGTTTGCAGTAGGAACGTAAAGTTTGCGAGCTAGCCATACTAAGATATGTCACATGTCTAGGACAGTGAAGAAAATGGGATTCCTCCTGCCTGGGTAAAGAAAGATTGAGAGGAATTGTGATACATCTTCCCTGCACCTGTTTCCTGTTCTTTTGTTAGATGTCATCCCTCCCTTTTCCTTCCTTTGACAATATTTCAGTTTGTTCGGCTACCAGCAGCACATCTTCTAAATATCTAAAGCTCGTATATCTAAATATCTCACATGTCTAAAGTTCAGTAAAACAGGATCAAGGAGTCCCTTCTGGCAGCAAAGCAAATAGTCCAGGCTGACTTGTGTACCTTTGATTTAGAACTGCCTTCCTCAAAACCTATTGGCCATACACATGCTCCACAGTACTTCCCCTAGGTTCCCCTTTCAGCTGTGTATGATTTCTCTATGGTCCCACAACTTAATTATAACTGGTTTGTGCACTCCTTCCAGTTAAGAGCCAAAGACCAAACATAAACTTACATAGTGGGGATGGTTAGGTAGAAGAAATGCTTTCGTTTCTTCTTTGGCCCTCAATTATTCAACACCATGCACATACTGATTTTAACTATTTTACATTCCTGCAATCTCAGGTAGCTTTCTGGAACAGATTCACTAGACGTCCCTGTACCTTCTTGTCCCCCAGCTGGCAGCACAGCTGCCTCTAGCCAGTAGTTACTGCAACTCTACAAGTGGACTTCCTTTGCTCAAATATAGAATTAATTCCAAGGAAAATTACTACCAGTGCCTCTCTTTCTTCTTTCAAACCGAGTTTATTACCTTGTTTATACACCTAAGTCCAAGTATGCCCCACTTAATCCTAGCCATTTAACCGAATGTGCAAATCACCCTCAGCTGCCCCTGTGCTTAAAGGAAAGAGGTGGGGAGATTCCTTTAAGTGAAGTCATCTCAGAACTGCACTCTTTGTGGAAGATGTCAGCATTCTTCTTCTAACAATATGGATGACCAAAACAATCTTATTTGAGCATAACACTTGATGAATAAAATTCAGACAAAATGCAACCCGTAGCAGAAACAGACAGACTCCTGCCATGTCTCTCCATGCAGGTAGATATTCAGTGATTCTGGATCTCTCCATCAGCAAATCCTTTCTCCAGGACCAAAATCCAAACCCCATATAAAGTTCCAAACCAAACTCTTCCCACATCTCTTGGCAGTCTTGTAGGAACTGGTTCAGGAGTCTCAGGATCCCTGTCACCACTCAGTAATATTTATTACTCAACTTATATATCAGACATTTAGAGGTAAGCATTGGTGCCAAAATCTCAAGAAGCTGGCAACAAATATGACTTCAGAGATCAAACACTCAGGGGGACCAAATCCCCCTGTAAGAACTCTGTGTCTTGGTAGATACCACCTGTTTGCTGTCTTTCAAAGAATGGAGTTATTTAACAATGAGCAAAATGCAGGCTTACAGATACATGAACAAGAGATTCACTGTCTTTATACCTTATAGGGCTGTTAATGTGCCTCTCGTGCACAGTCACTAAGCAAAGTGCATGCTCTTTAGACTATGGTGGTTTCCAGTATAGAGAGCTGGTATGAGCATTCTCCAAAAATGAAATTACGAAGACAGTAACTGAAGTCCTGGGGGTAACAATACTGAGTTCCTTATCAGAACTCAAGAAAACACAGCACAAGATAGTCTCTAGGGAATTCTAATACAATCTTCACCAAAAAAAAAAAAAAAAAAGTTGGTTTGGAGTTTAATCAGTGTCTTAGAAATTACATGTAAATTTATAAACTACTAAATTCACAGTTAGAGTAAGTATTGTGAAACTACTTCTTTACCTTGTAAGCTGACAAACAAGAAGTGATGATCTACAAACTGGACAATCAGTATACCAGCACAGGTAGGGATACTTCTGATTGTGCCTGCCCATGTGCCAAAGAAAGGGCTTTCATCTTTGTGTGATAAAAATCTTAAATAGTGGTAATGCTTCATCCTCAAGCTCAGGGACAGTATGGTGCCAACCATGAGATGAGGTTAGAGAGAAATTGCTTACAGAAGCATTGTGATGAACAGATTTATTCTCCAGTAGTGCCTCAGGAATACGTATCACAGAAATTACTGGCCTACATCATCAGTTCCAAACTTCCAACACAGTATCTTACACAGTCCTTTAAACTGTCTGGGACACAGATTAATCTGACCACAGTGACACATAACAATCTCTGTGGTCAGCAATAAATTAAAGACAAAGAAAACAAATAAGTTAAAAAAAAAAAAAGTTATCATTGCATAGAGACGGGATTGATACAATGGCAACACCTTAAATGCACTGTCCATATGGAATACTTTACACGTGATTCCAGAGCATTTCTGTGTGCCAATCTTCTAAAAGGCAACACAACCAGCTCCCCCCTGCTCCAGAACATGTAGATATCCTCAGTGATCAAATTCATTTAAAAAACAGACCATAATTAAGGAATTTTTTTTTAAGTTAGATTTTGTATTATTAAAGCATAATGGGGTCCCCTAGGTTCCAATTAGGAAACTGATTAAAAAAATCTTTGAGTTTAAAAAGCTGCAGGTGGGGAGTTCTGCTCTCAGCTGCCTTGAATTAGCATATTGATGGCACCACAGCCCTAGCTGGAAGGAGAGGCAGAGTCCCCACACATATTTTGCCAGGCCAGCACAGTGCTTTGTGAGCACTCCTGCCTCAGTCCAAGGAAAGAATTACTTACACAGCCAGGCCTGACCAGCAACAAAAAAGTTACTGTAAGAGAAATATACTGGGTAAAGTATTTGCTGGTAGTGGTAGTTCAGGGAAAAGGTATTGTGATTGGAGCAACATGAAAAAGAACAAATTCTAAACCAAAAAAAAACCTATGAGGTTTCTGGCTTGGATTTGGAAGGACATTAATCTACGACCTTGATCCATAACAGAGCTATGGCTTCAGTTTATGCATATGGCAAAGTTCTGGCACAAACCCAGAAAGTTGCTTTAGAAAGGCCCTTGAAATCTGGGTTAACTTTCATCCTCTTGAAAATTTAGGACAATTAACCACAGTTGTTTCAAACAGAAGCCCACAAAAAGTGGGTTTAGTAGGATATCTAGTTTTTTGCTCAGAGCTCTTAAACATTAAGCTGACGCTGGTAGAGTGCTTAAGCCTAGTTTCAGCCTAGAAGTCAGTTCCTAGACCACTCAGGCACTCACTGAACCCTACAAACCTTTGTCAGCACTGTGGACCCCATCAGTGGGAGCAGTGGGAATTTCCTACCACAGGTGCCTGGCCTGCTGCTCTACCTGTCCCTTCCTGATCTAATCAAGTGTCCTTCAACCAGAAGCAAAGAAGAAACTTGCAAGGCACCCTAGTAGCAGCTATTAAGAAAATTGCTTAAATAAGGTGTTCAGGAGATACAGTACGAAGTTCAGTCTTGGTGAGACAAGGGAACAGAAAGCACAGGGAGGGAAGGTCTGACAGGCTGTCAGCAGAGCATAGAACTGATAAACTGGTTAAACTTATCAAAACTTGCACACTGATGACTGTTACATGAGAATAGAATGAAAGTGACTCATGCTAAGGTAGAAAGGGGGTATTTTTATGTTAAGAACATCACTTTTGCTTCAGGCAGTTCATTTGGCAGGAGACACTGGAAGGTTTGCACATCATCAAAGATTACTCTGGTGGATAAGGTTTAAGCAATTACAAAATTGTGCCAAGATCTCTGATGATCGAGATGAGGGGAATATAATTGGGGATTATAGGTTTTTTAGTATCTTGCTTCATTGCTAATAAAAAGGAATAACAGCACTGAAGGACCACCTTGGCATTTTCTTTATTTTGGATAATGCTGCAGTCTTTAGGCTCATGAACACAGTCCACTGCAGAAACATATGCCCAAATGCAGAGGGAATCTACCTTTGTTTTAGTTCAAGGACTCCCTGTTCTCTGTAGATTCTCAGGTTACAACAGCTCACTTTCACCTGTACAGTTTTCTTGCAAAAAAGCTTTTTTCAGGTTTTGAAATGGCTCTTCTCCCAAAAAGGATGTGTGAAGTAAAGGAATAAAAATGCAAAGCCAAGATAGTCATGGTTATAGCTCCCATGGCACCTGTAACTCAGATGTCTCCAGCACATGAAGTACTTTGTAATATTGAATTTGCTGCTGAACTTAGGCCTTAACTGCACTGTATGTACAGTGTGTTCTAGTGCGTTTGACCACTCAGCTTGTAGCCTGTTAAATACTATGGGTCAGCTTTACATCTGTTTCCTTTCTGTTAGTCTCTTGACCTTATTCTGGTCTCCATCACAACTTCTGTCATAGGTCCCAGACTAGATCCCCCTTTAATTCCTGCCCTGAGGAACTAACCCAAATCCTCAGCTAAGGCAGTACTTTTCATCTGCTGCTTCTTTTGAGAAATGCTCTTCCCATTTCCTAGAGTAGAGTATACCTGTGCTGAGAAATAACATTGTGTCTCTGTGAAACACTTTGCTAAGCCTGTATAACTACCAAATACCACACTGCATGTGGGCCGAAACTAAGCCGTTTTCTGGAGAATGCTGCTTATGAATCCTGAGGTTTGTAGATGCATAGTCAAAACTATTCAGAGACTACCTAAGTGTTCTGCACATCAACACTTTCTTTGGAAATGCCACCTAAAAATGTCAAGTGATGCCACCAACCTAAATCCAGACTCTGAATGTCTCTGTGTATGTGAACTGCTCTTCATGCATGGAAGGGAAAGGAGCGCCTAAGTTCTTCTTTCATAACCCGTCATTCAAGGGCACCCAGAGACCTCATACCTTGTACCTTTGAGTGTAAGATTAAAAACAAAAAAAAAAAAAGAAAAGAGGTAGTGTTGCCTGCTATGCTGCAGACAGCAAAAGTAACACAAGAGACCCTTCACACAGCACTGAATGCTCAGGAAAAGCCCATGTGAGGAAAAGTAGCTCTTTGTGAAAATCCCTGGAGTGTTGCTAACTTCTATAATTGGATGTGTGTTCTGAAGAAGATGCACAGAAACAAAACAGTCATCCTGGTCAGACAAAAGGTTAGTCAAACTCAATATTATGTCTCTGGGGATACTGTAAATGCAAAGGAGAAAGTATAAAACCAGGCAAGCACACAACCATACTTTTCTAAATTCTCCCTCATGATTCAGATATTTGTAGCTTTGAATCTGTGCCTTTAAAATACGCAATCAATCCCTCAAGAGAAACTCAGGTCATGAAAGGAGAATGAAAAGAAAGCTAAGAGTGGATGCACATATTGCCACAGCAACAGCAGCTGAACTCTCGAATCTATGCACAGGGGAGTTTCTCTTTTGAGGCAGGAGGAGAGGACATGCTCTGAAACTAACCTTGTAGAGACCCTCATGTTTAGGTAGGCCAACAGCAGCTCTTGATTATTTCCTTTAGACCTATGAACTCATATAAATTCATAAACTTTTTCTTTTATAGATCAACCGCTAAAGTGAGGCAGCAAATAGTTCTTTCAAATGTGCTATATTCACCTATACATTCTTATTTTGAATAAAATGCATTCATGTCTTAAGCATAGTGAAGTGTAGAGTAAAATTCTGCTAACTTCTTAGATATCCAACTGCCACTGAAGCTGGTTAAAAAAAACAAGAAATTAATTTTTTCAGAAAACTATTACAATAGTTTTGCATTTATTATGCAAATCAAGTAGTAATCCAAAAAATTTTAGTGAATATATATATAATTGGGAAATGACAAAACAAAATGATGACTTGACAGTCTTTGCTGTCAATTCTTTTGAGGTTCATAAATTAGAAGAATTCAGGTACAGTAACAGAGTTTCCTTTAAGCTAATTATATGGAAAGCCAAGGAATACACACAGTTATGCATTTAAATAAGGACATAGATCAATACCCCTTTATTTTAGCAATGTTGTGCAAGATGAAGAAGGGAAAACATATACAGGTCAATCGGGAAGAAGAAGGAATCAGAGAGTTTATTCAATCAGCTCTTTACAGTTGCTTAAAAACAATTCTGCAAAAAAAAGTCCTGAGAATGAGTAGCTGACATTTTTCTGTTGCATCCCTCAAATTTGTATTTCATTTATCATAAATAGACTGTAATATCTGGAATGCAACATGGCATATCTAGTGGCAGCTGGGTTATCAAAGAATTAGGACTCCAGTTAGTGATATTTATGGTCACTGGAGTAAGTGCTTTGCAGAAATCTTGCCTACTCTAACTCTGCTTTTATAGCAGTAAATAGTGTCAGCACCATGGGATATTATTACTAATTTATCATCCTAAACCCGACAGTGCTTCTAAAATCACTTGAGAGGGCACACAGAAATCCACAACTCCTGTAGCACTATGCCAAGACACGGACTCAAAGGGAGAATGGCCCACATCCTGCTATACTCCTGTAATCCACCAGACACCCTACAGGCCAGTCTGCAAACCTAACAGGAAGCAAAATCAGTGTAATGTCCTCCTGATGTCCTATTCAAGGTAAAATGTCTGAAATTACTGGAAGCTGAAAAACTGTATTAACAGACAGAATTTTCTTGGGCTGTTTCCTAAAGCACCTTATGGTGTATCCTGTGGGGAGCTGTGAAATGCGCTGAGGAGAGCGCCAGAAAAGGCAATCACTCCACCTGAAACAGGAAGCAGAGGAGGAATATGCAAGAATTGTGCAAGGTGAACTGGGGCCACTAAAGCCCTTTCTTGGAGGTGTACACGTATCGATTTAATATTGCAGTTTATTTCCATTGCATAAGCACTGTTTATCTTGCAAGACTACTCTGGGGAGGAGCAAACAACTCTGGCTGCAGGCCTGTATTTTAACTAGGTTTCTTAAGACCAAGTCCAGAGAAGCAGAGTCAGACTATTAAAGGGACTCAGCTAGAAAGCTCCGGTTTCCTTGTCTCCATGCAGACATGCCACCAGTACATGGAAACACAGAAGAAGAAGCCACAGAATGAAAATCTCATTGTTCTACTGGTTTCTTCCTCACGAGTTGTCTTTTACCAGATCCATTAAACACCATGTCATACATCATTATCTCAAAAACTATAAACTCTTGACACTGGGGAGTAGGAACTACATTTTGGTTCTGTGTTTGCACCTGATACAATGGAGTAATTAGTACTCTACACTTTAAAACAGTCTATTTGTTTCTCAGGCCACTGCTTCAAGCTGCTCTAACCTCATTTTTACCAGCCAGCTCTGTTGAGGTCTGTAGTCTGCTTAAGATTCATGTTCGCCCTGAGCCAATCACCTGATATGGGAAGAATCTGGTCCCTGCCCAGATGCAATGAATTGTCTCTTTCTGTCAAGTTATTCAAAATTTTGCAATGGCAGCACCACTGCAAGCAGCTTGTTTTATTAGTTCCCAATTTATATTAATTCCATATGCTGCTGTGTACTAATATCTCTCATCTCTCTTGCCTTTAGAAATAAAAAATATGATTTATCAGCAGCCTCTTTATACTGCCAGAATATAATTGCACATGGGTTAATTGTTAAAGTTCTGAGGGAGCTACACTAAGGGATCAATCCTTTTATTGCTGCAGTAATGAGCTTTTAATGGCTCACTGGCTGGCTAGACCTTCTGGCCTTCTCAGGGAAGCAAGCTTTAGCCATACCCTTTTTGTCTGCCCATTAATCATTGGTCTCCCATAACAGTGTATCAAGGCTAACAGAACTGCACTATTGAAAACAGGGAGCAAAAACCAACACTCATGGCATCTCATTATCTCTACTAATATATGCATATAATAACACTGCAAATAATTTCCTTACATTGTTCGAAAAGAAGCCCTGGATAGCTCATGGCCATGGTAAAGATACATCAGGCTTGTCATCTTCAGGTCAGTGTTTCATATCCTGGCCCATGTAATAGTGACCTGTAGTCATTAACAACTAATGACATGTTTAAAACCTCACACTCTGGGGAAGCTGCCTGACATCACTGACAGCTGTAACTCTCATAGCTGGTCACTGGAGAGCAATAGCAGGTTTACAAAAAGCAGAAAAGGCCTTGGCTCTGTGTAAGCCCTGCTCAGCAATAACAAAAATATCTTTCTATTATCAACACTGTGCTCAGCATAAATCCAAAACATAGCCCCATCCCAGCCACTGTGAAGAAAATAAACCCTACTTCAGCCAAAACTAGCACTGTACCTTCTCTCAGTTCCTGACACCAGGACAGTGGAAGAGATACACATACTGCCAAACAATAGATCTATGGATCCAGTAAAATGGAAAGTGATCAAGTAAGCCGCTTTTCTCCAGCCTCTGGGTAGGGCAGGGAATACAGCAGGCGGACACGCACTATTGACAAACCAACAACCATGCTGCACAGTTGCCCGTTGTGTCCCAAGGAAAGCGCTCTGTATAGTCCAGCCAGGATGTTAGCAGCAATTGTATGAGCCTGCTCCTTCACTACTCCATCGACTGTGAGGTGAGGGTCCTGTGATTCAGATCCTTTTTGGGCAACATTTTTTTCATCCATTTGAAGGAACCATAAGCTGTCTTGCAGGCAATAGCAGCACCAGACTGATGGGAGGTCACACATAATTCTTTTATGTTCTATCATAAAAAACACAGGCTAGGCTAAATAACACCAGGCTTACTGCATATAGAGTAAATTATACCATCACGTCCTGTGTCACGTATTATTTCTACCAAAGTGCAAAACCTGGATGATAATAACTGATGAGCATAGTGTGTTTGAGGACCTGCTGTTGAGGGAAGAAAGCAGCCATCTGGCTGTTCAATGAGCAGAAGTAACATCTTATTTCTTTGCAGTTACCTCATCATCTAACACACGTAACACACGTAACACAGAATCAGAGAATGGTTTGGAATGGAAGGGGCCTTAAAGATCATCCGGTTCCAACTCTCCTGCCATGGGCAAAGACACCTTTCACTAGACAGCTCGCTTAAAGCCCAAACCAATCTGGCCTTAAACACTTGCAGGAATGGAGGATCCACAACTTCTCTGGGCAACCTGTTCCAGTGCCTCGCCACACTCACAGTAAAGAATTTCTCCCTAACATCTAGTCTAAACCTACTCTGTTTCAGATTCAAGCCATTCACCCTTGTCTTATACTATACGTCCTCGTAAAGATTCCCTCTCCAGCTTTCTTGTGAGTTCCCTTTAGGTACTGAAAGGCCTTCTCTTCAGCTGACACGTAGCTATCCTTCAAAGAGGAGAACACAAAAAAGAGATTTACAGCCTACTTTTCAGAATAAAATCTCTTCTTTGAATGCAAAGACTATTCTAAATATTGCTGAATAGGAAAGAATCTGGAACAAACACGGTGATTACAAAAATCAAATGGCTCCTCATTAGAAAAGCTACATTTAGAGAAGCTAAAACTGCAGTTAAATTTCCCGTCTTATGTGCTCAAATTGACTTCTTGGTGCTACCTCTGCACATTTGCTCCTGCCTCTGACACACATCCCTCATGCTCCTCCCCACCCCACAAATTCTGAACAGTTACAAAACAGCTAAGTAACTAGCACAGGAGAAGGCAGAGGGCACTTGTGAAAACCTTTCTGAGCATCTCATCCTGTCTATCTCTCACTGCCCATGTAGTCTTACACAGCCATCCTCATCCCAATCCCTGGCACTCGTCCTCAGACAGGGAAGGATACAAGGAGATCTGCCTGAAGCCACTCAAGAAAGGTAAAGGCAAGGTGTTGTCAGGACAGTGAAGGCACTGCAGTCCAGTCTGCTGGCTTCAGTGTCTCTATTTTGCACACAAAAGTACAAAAGCAACCCTCTGCATCCCAAGAAGATACAGGAACCTCTTCATGAAACAAAGACAGCAAAAGACAGTTCTGAAATGATACATTTACTTCTAGTTTGTTCATCCAGAGTTTCAATTTCTTTAGTAATGGACAAAATATTTTCCTTTAGTTTTGGTACGTGAAGATAAGGACATGATAGAGAAACAAAAGCAGAAAAATGTAGTATTTCATTTTGTTTTAATTCACTGTCCTGAGCAGCAGTAGGCAAACACTTCTGCCAGTGTTACCGGTTTGAAATCACCAGACTCCTGCTCTAGTGGCAGTATGCTCCTTACCTACTGCAGCCATCTGCTGGCTTTCCTGACAAATGGCCACAGTGCCTGAATCAGACTCCGGACTCACTGCTCTCATAATCAAGAGCCAATCTATCCAGGCAATACCCGGCCTGTGTGCCTTTGCATGGTTAGTCTGTGAGGTCTGAAGCACATGAGACAGAGTACACAGATTAGAGCTTCTATACAGATGTTGTTTTTCCCAGTGGAAATATGGCCAACACTAAGGACATGGAATCTGAAAAATGTATCTTTGACTTTTACACAGATTATATGTTTGGGCTCTTATGCTTTCCCTTGCACTTCTGGAAGAAGACACACTCATGATGACCTCAATACTGAACCAACTGTTCCCTGGGGTTTTTAAAAAACACCCAGAAATTCAGGGACTACACTAAAGGGGACAGAGGGTTGAATTCCCAGTATTTTTTCTGATTATCCAGTCACAAAAGATAAAACCAAGAATATTTATTTTAACAAAATCACAAGACTTTGGCACTGTGGTAGACAAGATTAGCAAACAATTTTTTCCTCTAATTTTTCCCTTTATCATTCAAATTAGAAGAACTGGCAAAATGCAATTTTTTTCTTTTTGTACTTTGAAGGATAAGTAGTAGGAAAAATCTTTTTGCAAGGACAAATCAATTGGATATTTTAAGATAAATACTGACATAAACATCGGAAAGATTATTTCATTAAAGAATTCTTCTGCTCTTATTTACATGCTTTCTTAATCTGCATGGAGTTTATCTCTTGATTTCCCATCTTCTATCATGGGACAAGCATAGAATCCACCATGCTCCACCACCCAGTAATGGGACACAATGACTGTAAGCCCCTGCTAATGAACCAGATTTTAGAAATTAACACAAAGTTAACTGAATCAGAATTATCCGTGACCCAGTTCTGTAACATATTCTACCCTTGTCATTTGCTCCAGTGCAAAAAGCACAGAAAAACTACACCAGATGGAAACTGATGTACAATGTTTTGCATTACTATTGCTAGCAGCAGCATAACATAGAATTGTGCTCCTACTTTCTAATTTGTTGGCATTTTCTGACCAGTTTGTCTGAAGCTAAGCAACTCAAAGAAAGGCAGTATCTAGTCAAAGCTCTGTCATCTAGAGGGCGATCTGTCTTTGGCTGTCAGCCATATAAATGTATGGCTGGAACATCTATTTAGTGAGCCAGCCATGGCCCATTAAGGAGCCAGAGCCTGAAATGGGAAGAAGGGCAATGTAAGCCCCTGCCAGCCATGAGCTATGGAGAGCAGAGCCAGTCTAAAGGCAATGATATACATTGTTAGTGGAAGCTGAGTGTTGAATAAACAAGTCCTGTTCCATCAGACTTTTCTTCTTAAGCCTGCTACTTATTGTGCAGTAAATTGGAAGTCATCAGGATTAACAAGCTTTCTGAGTCAGATGATGGAACAGCTGGACACCAAGTGTAAAATGTTGCAGTTTAGAAAGCAACATCTAAGCCCTTATTTGACCTAGTAAATTAAAGATTCATACTTGCTTTCAGAGCACTCACTACCCATCACTTTAGGACAACCACGCCTCCCGCCCCAATTTTAAATAGGTAGATGTGCATCTTAAAACAATTAACAATTAATAGAGGTGGCATGCAGTGAGGCAGCAGAAAAATTAGTGCCATCTTTCAATATCCACTGCAATATCAAATAGAATTCTCATCTCCATGTAACGATGCAGCACAGAAAGTGAACTAGTATTGTTATTAACTGAAATAAAGCCCAATCTACAGGATTTCAAACCTCCTTTGAAATTCGGTTTATTAAACACATCTCCCATTAAGCCACTTTCATTATTTAGACAACATCATGCAATAAAAATACCTCAAGATTAAACTTGCCATCTAAGTGATTTATTTGTAAGTCACAAGGAAAATGATCTCAACATATCACTTCCAAGAACAGATTAAAATATCTTTGCACAACCTGGCATGATTTGCACTCTCTACTTGAGAGGAGTTTGGTCCTCATATATAAGGGATACATTTCAAACTAGGAAGAAGCATCATTATATGGGAGATGCTCTGTGTTAGCACTTATCCCTCTGTCACATATAGGCACAACTCTGGTGAAGCCATACCCATGGAAGAGGAGAACCTGGCACAGGTAGTACAGACTTGTCATCATCCTGAGCTCATGTAACAGGAGTCACAGGAGTCACAGGTCAGAAGGAATATTTCTGACAGTATTAGGCTCATAGGCCTGGAGATGATGCACATGGAAGAATTTCTCTCTCTTTTCTAATAGAAGAACCAGAGAAATTGAAGGAAAATAGTGGGCTGCAGGTACAGCAGAAACAGTAGTTTCCTTCTCAGTTAAGCTATTGAAGTCACTGTCACAGAACATGGCAGCTACTATGTATTTACAAGCACTCAGAAGGCAATGAATTGGACTAAATCCCAGAATAAAAATCTATCATGATTTAATAAATACAAAGATACTACTTCCAGATGATGAAGTCCTTGAGCCAAATATTGTTGGATGCTGGAAGAGTGCACTGGGGAGTTTTTTCTGCATCTGGGTTAACTCAGTCCTTATCAGCATCCCAGGCACCCAGATGTGGCTAGTACAGGCATTTTACATTCTTATTCAAGTACTAAAAGGAGAGACACCATGTAAAAACTCCAGTCACTAAAAAAAAAAATGCCAGGGCATTTTTACTCACTAACGCTATGGGAGACAAAACTGTGTTTACTTCAACCTTTAAATTCCACTGTCAAATTAATTTTTTCTATGTCTCGGGCACACTTTCATCTCATCTGCAAAGACATCCACTGTCACTTACAGATTATCATATTTATTTGTGCATAACCTGTCAGTATTTAGCATGGCACTGAATCCAAGAAAAGGAACTACAAAGTTCACAGTCTTTCCCACTGAGAGAAGTGGCTCAGTTTTCAGTTCTCCAACTTACTTTCAGGCTTTCTGTAGAATCAGACCAGATTAAATTGATTTCCACTTTGCTCACTTACAAATATATAATTAGTAAGTAATAGAAATGCAACTGCATTAGGAAAATCTGGTACTGAAATGTATGGGTGTATGACAGAAAGTCAATTCTGTGGCTAGAGAACACAGGCCATTATGATAAATTATTTTACTTTTTAAGAAATCTTGCGACAGGTTTTACTTTTTTAGATGGGTAACTGTATCACAGAGTGCTTAAAGAACAAAATGCCACCTATTTCTCTACGAGGCCTTCCCTTCTCATTTTAAAACTTGCAGCCCTGTTTCACCCTCTCTAATAGAAGAGCCTTTTGCTGTAACCCATCAGGGCAGTATGTATCAGTCTAAGGCCTGCTTCCAGCCATGGACTCTTTTAAAGATAAACAGATAGCGCTTAGCAGGTCAGCAGAGTAGGCAGGTGAGGAGCTGAAGCACTGCTATCCATGTCAAAGAGCAACCTAAAACCATTCTTTGCTTAATCTAGCAGAAATCTCCCGTATCGGGGAAAAGTGTACAGGGACTACCAGTGCCACCATGAGGTTTGGTCCTGCCTTGGTTCATTAATAAGGCACAGAATCATACACAGACAGACTAGAACCGCACATGTAGATTATCCTGCTTTTCTCACAAATACTGAATTTATGACAAAAATACAGGGAAGAGACTGAGAAACATAGTATCTGTGAACAGTTTCAAGGGAGTCTACACAGAAGATACAAACTATGTATGGATATTTCTGAACGTGAAACATATTTTCTCTTCACACTTCATTCCGTAGAAAAAATCTGTTTCACCTGAATGACTGGATTTTTTATCTGGACTCTAGAAGAGCTCCTTAAAAAGGGAAGTCATCAATGTATTTTCAAACCAGCAGTAACAATTAGCTCTTAATGAGTGCTTGTCATAAGAAAAGACAGAAATAATCTGTTTTAAGCTAAGGTGATTTCTGTACCTACTCCAACATGAGACCCCTGTGCAACATCACCAACACATCAGTTGCCTGAGAAGAGGTTTGCTGGTGACCTGCAGCAAGGGCACAGATAAATGGCAGATTTCAGAGCTCAGCTAGAGGTGGTATCACCTCCCATATTTGCTTTGCCAGCGCACTTCATCAAAGGCCTGGAATGAGAAAGTGCTCACTTACAGCCCAGAAAGGGAACTCATTTTTCAGCCAAGATCTGACAGCACTTGACAGACCCAAAGGGTTTGCCCATTGCACTACACTGCAATGCACTCAATGAGAAGAGCTTTCAGGAACAAAAGGAGACTGTGGCCACATGTGACCATACCCTACGTGGGCTAATTCTGGGAGAGGCCTAGCTCTGTGTGGCACTTCTGGCACTGCCCACAGTGACAGACATAGGGACAGAGGACATTTGACCTCAACACATAATGGAGATAAATAGAGACAGGAAACTAACTGAAACACTGAGTCAGGCTGAAGTGAAGCCTCCACACATCTATGAATGTTTCCCCTGGCCCAACATTCACGGCTGGATACAAGACATGATGCTTCAATACACACAGTTAGCACAGGGCAGCCTAACACCAGTGCTGCTTGAAAAAGAACTACTAAATGGTCTGATTAACAACTTTTAACAATTGCTTTTCTAATTTCCTCATTTCGTTGCTGTTTATTTTATTCTACTCTTCCTTTCTTCTCTTGTCAGGCAAATATAAGTAGGAGACTTCTAATTAGCTAATGATATTGCTTTATAAAAACTTTGCTAATGACTTACTCCTGCTTATAAACCCTGGGGCATCAGCTTCTCATGTGTCAACAGCTTCCTGTGAAGTCTCATAATTTTGTCTGTAAACTGTGGTTCATACTAGAAAATTACCTCATCACTTTGTATGAGAACTTTGATAAATACTTGAAAATTAATGACTGATTCATATAGCTTAATGTATCAAAAGAAGGCAACTCAGAACTAGTTGAAGAGATCTATTCATTTGTTTATGGATTTGTTTATGTATTTTTCAAGAAAAGGCCACAAGACTTTATCACATGAAAAACTTTCCAGTTAAGACTTTAAACTGATCTCTTTTTTTGTCAGTTCGGCTGTCTTAGACTCAGTTGCCCCTAGGTCTCTTAGCTTTAGGGCAGGCTTTTCCAAAATAGGTCAAAGAAATGCAATAAAACCCACTCTGCTAGTTGCTCTGCCAAAAGCATCATCAGCATGGTGTTATAGATCACAGAAGTTGACCTGGCTTGAATTATGTCCTTTGGTTGCGTTTTTCCCACCATCTCTTTTTTTATGACTTAAATCATTATTCCTAAGAGGTATTTTGCTATAATTGTCGTAAATGGTTCTACTGTAACTTTGCAGCTTCCATCAGAGCAAGAAAAGCTTTGGCAACAGGGACAAGAAGGTGCTTTTGTAGGCAACAGCTTTGCCTGTGGAAGTTTCTCTGAAGTCATCTGAAAGGGACTCAACAAAAATTATTAAAGAACCTAAAGTATTGGAAAACATTATACTTCTCAGAAGTAGATAATTTATACTTTAAAGACTAATTGTAGATGATATGGAATACACATCAGTGTGATCTCCTTGGTAGAATGCGGCAGGACTGAACAAGAATTCACGATCTCAGAAAGATCCCAGAACACAGGCAAAAATCTTCACATGATAAGAGCCACATCAGAACCAAATCGTTTGTATTTTCAGTCAGGCTGTGGTTTCCCCTGTGTCAAAGCCTGAAGAGGGAAAGGATTACTATCTGGGGTGTATAGCACCAGAAAACCATATGGAAAGCTGTTGGTGCAGACAGAAGATCAGGCAAAGGCTTTCGTAAGCTTTCAGTAATTCAAGAATTACGTGCCCTTGTCTCCAGAACCTGTGTATTACTTCACCTCTAAGACTAAATTGAAACCCAGGCCAAAATCACACCAAACAACAGCTTTCAGCTTATCTTTGCGTAAAGAATGACTAGCAGGAAATCTGGTTCAATGTTCTTTCTCCAGGGCATAGTTTTTCAACCACTGTATCAGTAATCTTCACACACACTGTAACACATTTTTTTCCCGTGATAACCATGTACAGCAAAGGAATGTAAGACTGTTTTCCCTTTGTGAGCAGCTACAGCCTTACCAGTAACCAGTACAAAGTAACTGTCACCATGACAAGAACTACAGGCACAAAACCTGAAATGTAAATTTTACCTGTATGTATGTTTTTATAAACTGTACTGGCAGCAGCAGATTGAGAAAACAGGAACAGTGCACTTTAACTTCAAAAAATGCTTACCACAGTTTCATTATGTCAGACAGTATCTGAAAGTCAGCTGAGCTGTAGGGAAAGCACAAATGGGAACTTTTAAAGATATAACATACACAGCTGACATTTAAAAAGATAAACACCAAATGCAGAGCAAAGGGAGCTAATTTAATAAAATAAGGGTTTGGCACTGGATGTTTATTTGTCTTGGAGGACTTTTTTTCTTTTCTTAAAGAGCACCATTCACGTTGCTCGTTTTCAGTCTTGGTTCATCCCTGATGGACCATTTTGTACTTACTACCCTTATTAAAAAATACTAGACTATTTCACAGCAGTAGTCCCAATCACTGTAGCAATACAATGCTATGTATTATGCTATTCATCTTAAAAGTGCTCCATAAATATTGAAGACTAGACCACAACACTGAAATCTACCTTGAATAAGGGTAGCCTGCAGTTATTTCAGCCAAAGAGCTTAACTGTCACTACCCAAACATTGCAGTTACCTGTCTGCACCCTTCTTGTTGCTAAGGGTTCAATGTAAGTAGAAATATGGTTTTACCTGAGTTTTGGCTTCGTATTTGTCATCTATATGAGAGCTGAGGCCTCTTTAGAAATCTCAGCATGGCAGTGAGTATCACACCAATGAAAACTGGACTTTTACTTTCTAAGGTGTCCTCGAAAACTAAAATGGTTTTCCTGAATTTAAACTGCACCACACTGGATTATGCGAAAAGCTTCAGAGGTATCACTATGCAAACACATGTCAACACATAGCCCTTAAAAAGTTTTTTCAAATCATTTGCTAAGATGCTAGATCAATTTGTGAAGTTTCAGAAGAGGAAACACAGAAAAAGGATAAGAAATTAACATCTTCTAGTCTGAATGTTGTTTCTAACACTACTCTTTCATGCCAACAGTGCTATTAAGAGGTTATTTCTCATGAAGACCATTTCCTGTAATATTCAACCTGCTTCAGCCTGGTTATCAGCAGCTGCTTACCCAGGACTTTGGTGAGGGACAAGAGGGTTAGGAGGCACTTTCTGTCTGCACTAGGTTACAAGCACACACTTTCAGGGGGAGAGAAAAGTTTTGATATTGCTCTAATATTACATTTGGTCTATATAAATTCATTCTGTATCAAAGATGAAGATATCTTGTTTATAATTCACCTACCATCACAAGATATATAATCTTGTGTCATTTAGATCTCTACTGCATCTTCAAAAAAAGAAGAAAAGATACAACTTCCCTAATATGCTGTTTATTTTAGTGTGGAAGCACCTACAATTACATAGATGTTAAGTAACTATAGCTGACTAACTGTTCAGTTGTACATTACAGTTGAGCATAATTTTAGAATTCATTTGAAGTTAATTATATGTTCTTTTAATAATGAACATTTTTGTATTTCATAGAGCAGCTACAAGGAAAATGTTTTTATGACTATTAAGGCCACGTTGATGTCCAAGAGATACCAGGTAGGTATCTCTATGAAATGCATGCAACTATTCCCTCTCTCATTTTCAAACACTGGAAAAGGTTCTCATAATCACGAAATGTCAAGCAATATTTTCTGGCATTCAGACACAAGTAACACTACTGCTGTGTCTTCTCTTCTGATGACTGAGCACTAAGAATGCCTTCACATTATTTTACTTTATGGACAACCACAGCTTCAAGGTCTGGTGGGGGCAGGGGAAAGCCAGATTAAAATTTGCGTAACAGCAGCTTCCTGTCTTTGATGATAATGGACAAAAGGAGATTTTAGGATGCTGCAACTGCCCTATGCATTTTACACAGCGTATGAAGTGCTGGGAAGAACAGTGTCTGAAGGGCCAGGAGGAGATGCAGATCTGTTCCCTGGATTTCAGTTAACTGCTTGTTCTGCCTAGAAACCTCTGAGAGGTAGTACTGTCTGCTCATAAGCTGCCTGCCCTCCGTGGCCTCACTCTGTGAAGCATGAACTTGTCTATCAGGACTGCTATCACAACTGCCTCAAATGGAATTATTCCGTTTAGAGTCTCTCATTCCCCCAGAAACAAATGCTGCAAGCATGATCTGCACGGAGGTGTAGTTACACCTACACAGATACTAATCATAGATTAAACTAGACAGATGAATCATCAGAAGTCAGTACCCTCTATAAACACAGATATTTAATGCATAGATAGATGACTGGTAATTGTCTGCTGATAATCTCTGTCAGTTTGATGCAATAGTATAAAGCTTTATTTTAGGCTCTAGCCAGAAGTACAGGATAACCTCAGGCTTACTTAGCAACTTTTAGTGCAGGAAAACGCAGGAATTCCTAATATGACTGCTAGTTCATTACTACAGCATGGGATAGAAAGCAATCTGTGTATCATAGACTGACAAACGATGAACTCTGAGATGGAGTAAGGAAATCACAACACCTTCTGAAGGCACACCTGAGTTTGAGAAAAATAATTCTTTTCAGCAGTGTTTTAAAATCGCCAACTTCCATCAAGCGCATCTTGATGTAACAGGAATACAGTTCAGAGCAACCCAAGCGACAAAGTGCTAAAGGATGTTTTACACAGGACTCACATCATGAGGAGACTTGCTAAGAACTCTGCTGGAAGGACTCAAGAAAGAGATGAGCAACTTTAATAAGATCAGGGAAAATGAAAGAAAAATTTAAAAAAAAAAAAAAAAAAAGGAAGAAGAAAAGAAAGGCCAATGTAATAGAAATCTTTTCTGACTACAAAGACTGAAGAGATGAAAGGCAAAAGGAACTTCATGTGTTTTCTACCTTCTTGTTTTTGGACTCAGATACACTGGTGCATCTCTGCAAACGTCAGTGAGACAGAAAGAAAATCAAAAGAAACAGCTCTGATCTGGGGAGTGTGCTTTTGAAAGGAATACTTCTGCTAAGAGTGTAATGTGGCACATCAGGCCACCTGGATAATGAGGGGCAGCAGATGAGAAGGAGGATGAATTACGTCAGCTCCTAAATGAGAAGGCTGATGGCAGAGACAGGTCCATTTTGCTGGAGCTTTCATTAGGAATCATTTGTGTAAAAGCACTTTGGGCCTCAGCTTTGGAGCACTCTTTTCTGTACAGAATGGGTGCTGTTGGACATGAAATTTCAAGGAGGTAATCTCTGGCTTGGAGCCACAAATGACCAAACTGTCACCTCAAAACATTTCCAGAAACCTTGCAAAACACTGAGCTAAAGTCCATTTCTGTCTACATTTTCCTAGACCTTCACGGAATATTATGAAGATAAAGGGAATTATCTAAGTACCATGACTTATGAACTGCATCTAAAAATGTTGATTTACCTTTTAAGATTGTTAACTGATTCAAGAACTGCTTCTGATATCCAGAGATTTTTGTTATACAATTTTAACAAACAAGTGATATTCACATAATAAGATAATATATAACAAATATAATGACAAATGTGATTTTTCTACTGAAAAAGAAATTAGTAACAATTTAACAGAAGTTTAAATAAGCTTTCGAGGTTTTGCTGAAAAGCTTTAGCCAGCAAGTTTCCAATGGAAGTCCAAGAGAAATGTGGATACGTGCAATTATTCTAATGAATAAATAAAGGCCTCAACAGAGCAAGTTGAAAATATCAGAAAAAGGAATAGCCATGGTCTCTTTCATTTACCTTTTAGCAACACATTCCCTTGAAGTATCTACCATTACTGTGAAATAAAACAGGATGGATGTGTAATCAAGAACAACTTGGCTTGTGATAAAGAATTCCTACTGTAATGCTATTGCTATTGTTTTTCTCACTGAATTTTGTTTTACTTCCACAAATATTCATGTACTCATGTGAACATTCAGACGATTCAAAGTGCTGAAGGAAATGAAAAGCATGATCCAATTTAATTTATAAATAATCAATGAAACTTAAATAGCTAAATAACAAATACAGAACTATATTAAATCTTTTTGATTACAAATACATTTGGTGAACTTGGTGAACTAATCTAGAAACTGAACATTGCCATGTTTTTCATTAAAACAAGTAAGTTCTCCGCTGGCTGATCATGACTTACAAGCACATAACAGGACAAGAGAGAGGACAGGTCAAGTCGGGTAATGATCAAGCATTACCTTTTGACCAGTGCCTGCACTAGCTCTACTATTTGACTGTCTCCAAAAATGTAGGTTCTTTTTCTCATGAATTTTTGTATTATTCTGCTACCGAGTTTCACTCAGAACTACAAATGCAAATGTTGGAGGAAAAAGCATACTTGAAAACAAAGCCATGAATGATGCTGTTTCAAAGCCAACCAGAGATGAAAGAAAATCAAAGGGAAATCTGTTCTAATGAGATTTCTCCTCCAAAGATTTTTGGATGCACTTGGATACACATTCAAACCCTTCAGTGTTTATCTACTGGGAAATGAATTGCTGGGCAATCATCTTATGCTCACAGGTCCAAGTTATGACCTGGAACGTCTTGTTGTGCTAGAAGTGATAAAGCAATGAAACTGATGGCTTTAGAGAATTAAAAGGTTGGAACTGAACCAGGAGAAACACAAGATAATTAACTGGAGCCCATTAACTTTTTCAGAGTGCTTGGTATCATATCTCAAATGCAAAGCATTTCCATAAAAGCAAAAGATAAATATTTCACATTTTAAATGAAGGTGCAATCTGCTTTTATCTGGAGGCATCCACATCAATGCTGGCTTTCATCTGAGGATGCATAATTGAGATAGCAACAGAATGACAGAGAGTCTTTAATTTGAGTTGTCCAGGGCAGAGTGAATTGTTGGAAATACAGTTTTGCAAGAGAAAAAGGCTTCGCTGGCTGACAGCTTTTAAGCACAGCTGCTTTCTGGGAACTGGGGAATTGCACATTTTGCTGTAGCTTTGGTATGTTGCCACTTTAGTCCTTTAAATCTCTGTCCAAGATAGTAAAGATTTGTGAATGAAATGGCTCCAGAACACATTTTTCCTGCCTCAGAAGAGGAATAAGCTACAACATGAGGGCAACCTGTTAACCAGAGTCCCTGGTAATATCAAGGAGTCATGAGTCCCACAGATGGCTCAAAAGTCTGTCCCTTCTTCTGACCCAAAAGCTCCAGATGAAAAGAACTGTGGGAAACTTAAAATTATTATGGCTAGTGATTTTGGGGACTAATGCATGTTGAGATGGAGAGAAAGTTTGAAGAAATTTGGGCATACAACTTCGGTTTTACAGGGTTACCAACACTCAAGCACAAATTTATTCTATGAGTAAGGGCTGCTAGGAGGGAGGGAAATTTCTTTGTCACCTTTATTCTTTTCTCTTCTGAGTAACAGTAGGAGATAGCTCACAGCAGCAGAAAAACACACAGCAGCATAGCTGGAACATGGGGCTGATTTGCAGTTCCCATGAAGACAAGCACGGTTACTAAGCCATTGAGAGAGAAGGGTCCTTTCTCTAAAAATTTTCTTTAAAATTTTGCCAGCCTTCTTATTTTTTAAAAAACATTGCATGGTTCAAATCATTGCAATGCTGGTTCTTACAATTCCAGATCCAGATGAAGTGGTTTTAAGAATTAATTCTATCACTGCCTTCTCACTGCAATGAATGGAGAGAAACAATTAAGGGCAGAATCTGCTTCAATGCTTGCAAAGCTCAAGGGCTTTCTGCAAAGAAATTCAGGGTTGAGCTAAGCAAAAAAAAATGAAAGAGCCAATCTGGTTTCTCTCTTCTGTGTATTTGCAACATTCTTCCTTTGTACACATACTCCCTTTGCTTGCTAAAACAACCCTTTCCATTATTATCAACCTTGCCTTCCTGAGCAGCATCCTGTTTTCTGAGCCAAAGACAGTGTGCTTTGAAAGCAATCCTGCATTTCTAGAGTAGACAGGGATTGGTAGCATTTGCATAGATTTGTTTGGACAAAGAATGTCATATGTTATTTCAAAGACAGAAGTATTTTTTTTCTTCCAATGTTTTCCCCATATGTCACTTGCCAGAAATTTTTAAGGTCTAGAGCATAAGCCAAGAGCAGCTTTTACTTGGTTCTCAGAAGTGACTTCATATTTTCATTAATTAGAAGTAGGAGAAAAAAGTGCAAAATTAAAATAATCCAGACATACTATTTGGATTTTTACATTTATTCCTGCAACTGTGAACAGGATTCAGAACACGACTTACTCACAGAAACAAGCCATGAAGGAATCAGAAAAATACACCTTCTTCCAAAACTTTTAAACATTATGGGTGAGAGATTCTCAGAATCCTGCATTCATTTTAACAGACCATGCTGAGCAGAAATGCTTTGCAGAGGATCAGTTGAAGGCCCAGGTCCTTGATTAGCTCAATGGATTTTTGCACAGAGATGAGCAAGGACCAGAAGGATGCCAGATGGGAACAGCAGCCAGGTGGCTGATGCAATTAGTCTGACCATACGAAACCCAACACCAAGTCAGACACAAACAGCTGTTGTGTTTATCACACAGAAAAAAGGCAACAAACGACTGGAAGGAAGAACCATGACGTAGGACATGAAACTGGATGATTGTAAACAATAAGGAAAACATAAAAGCACAGTAAGCATGACTGGACATTGCACTGAACAGGATGAGCTGTTCAGAAATGATGGAGATGACACTAAAGAAACAGAAAGTGATGTAGAAAAAAAAATCCAGTTTATGTCAAACCAGAGGCAGAAACATGCAAATCAGGAATCATAAATGTGGTGGCTTTATTTACTAGAGGGGGGAAAGTGATATTGGCAACTACAAGGCATGATCTCAGTCAGGAAAAATATGAATGAATTAATATCATATATAAAACACCATGACAGATAACATAATCTTATTTGCTAGGCAGGTGATTTTCTAGGGAAATTAGGTAAAATCTAATCCATCAGACTTAAGGAAAACCATCAACATGGTCTCAGATGAAAAATCATTATTTAAGGTGCAGAAGATACAGAAGAACTGTAAGATGGGTTAATAGCCATCTACCATGAGGGGAAGATTGATGGTGATTACAGTTCTACAGGAGTCTAATGTAATTATTTGAATTAACAGGACATAAAGAGGAAAAGACAAAGTTACTTTCTAGTGCCAAAAATGGAAGAACTGTCAACGTAAATGAAAGTTTGGGGGGTTTTAATAGGAAGACCATGCTGCTGATAAGTTCCGTAAGTGTTGAAAAAACAGTGTTTCATAGCACTGTGCTTCTAGGCTCTGTACCAGAATTACAATTTCTGCTATTAAGTGGAGAATCATATTTTTTAAACAAACAGAAAAGAAGGCACAACAGTTGCAGAGTGTTATCACTATAAATATCAAGAAGTATGACTCTGAGCATGATAAGCTCAATTCATGGTACATGGTAAAGTATTTCCAGTGAAACAGACTGGTATTACACATTTACATTGTAAAAGGCTATACCAGAAAAATGTGATTCTATTCAGTCTTGTTCAAAAAAAAATTACTTCAATTTGATCAAACAGTGTTCCTGAAGGGAAAGGAGCAGTTGTTATAAAAAATGGCAACTGTTGGTCCAAGCAAAGTGTGCACGGATGGAGGTACGACTGCTCTTGAAATAGAAAGAGAAAGAAAAGAAATAGAAGAGAAAAACTAATTAAAGCTAAATAAAAAGGAAAACTAACAAATACATTTACAAACCAGGAACAAATACAGGTATTCTAACCTCTAAAGCAGAGATGTTCTGAAACAATTAGAAATTGGTAGGAGTACCATAAAAATTGCCTAGGTTTATGATGGAGCTAATATATGAAAAATATTTTGTGATAGAACTTCAGAGATCAAGTACCTGATCTTTTTTCCCTGCTTGGGTGTGCCACACTGCTTCCTCACTGACAACAGCTAGGTAAGTGCTCTCTCACATTGAGCCTGGGCCTGATGCAGTGGCTGCTCACCTCAGTTCTGTGATCAGGATCCTCTCATCATGCAAACAACCTTTTGTCAGTGCTCCCTTACATATTATATATATATATATATATATAAAGAGTTAATAACTAACTGTTGTATAGAAATCAGTTCGTAAAGAAAAAGACAGTTGCACATAAGGATTTAGTATTTCTTACTAAGAGATATTCTTGAGCGTAAGTAGGGAAAGGACTACACTGGAATCAGTGCTGTGCTCTTCCTTAGAGCCACCAGAACCCAACGTGACACAGATGTCTCCATCAAAAACCACAGAAACATGAAATTTGAGTACTTGGCAGAACACAAATCCATCCAATCTCAAAGAACAGGCTCTAACTTCTAACTGAAAGGGTATTTCTGCAGCTGAGGGTCAAGAGTATGGAGCTGAGCAGCCTGGGTCCCTCCCACTAAAAGACTTAACACTATGCACTGCTCAGGGCACAGTGAAATTGAGACTGATGACTGTCTGCTAACTCCACTGACTCAGTGACAGCACACTTGAAATTTTTATTATCTGTTTCCTGGTACATTAACTGGGCTGACTTACACCCCAAACTGCCATAGCAGTCAGAGAAGTTCTTCTCATGGCCATTATAAACAGTTGCATTGAATTCTTGCTCATTATTCCTTGTGAAAGAAAACCACTACGCCTGGATTATTGCAAATCTGTCTCCATTAAAGCAGCTCTGTGTGAGTCACTGTCTGTGGCAGGGGATATGCTGTTGCTCTCCAAGCAGCTCTATAAAAATCTCCACGGAAAAAAGGCTCCTTAGTACTGGGAGAATGTGACCTGCAGAGATCTCTGTCCCACACATCCTTCTTGCTGTGTGAGCAGGGGATAAGTAACCTCAGACAGCAGTGTGGAAGCTCTCTTCTCAGTAAGTGGTATTAAGCATATTCACCTTAGCAGTGAGGCCTACGGGGAGCCAGTTGTTCAGGAGATGATGTATTGTTATCTGCTGGGAATAAATGGAGACTGCAAATCTCAAGGAAAAAAAACAAACGGATTAGATGCAGAAAGCATGAAAGTGCAGTTAGTATCACAAGTGCCTCCAAGAGTTTCCTAAGGCAGGCTTAGTTTCTCACAGTAGCTGCCTTCTGTAGATCCAATATGACAGTCTTGTGTGTATGCTACTCTTCCACTGCACAGTGTTCTGACTCAGAGAGGTGACGTGATGTCAACATAAATTTTCTAGAAGCTGTGTTTCAGGCTTTGATCCCTGACATCCTGACCAGAAAAACTGGAAACTTCACATCTTCATTTCTTCCCTATGCAATGTGGTTATCTTATTTACAGTAACAGATCAAATTCAGAGGATACATATACTTAGTTATACTGAGTCTCATGCAGAAATGATCAAAGAGTACTATGTGTCAACATTTTCTCTGATGAGGACGTTGCATAGGAAAGGATTCCCTGCTGTTTTAAAGTCAGAAGTTCCACAAAGTAGAAAAACTTTTTTTTAATAACCATAATATAAACACACACCTTGTCTTCACTTTCTTTTTTCAATGAGGTAAGAGAAACCCTAAAATGAATTCAAAAGTGTCATTTTCTTGCTAGAGACTTAAATCCTAAAAGGCACAATCATGACAGAGAGCCCAAAAAAGGAGGCATTCCCCTCAAAAGAATCAAATGTCTTTAAAATCAGCAGTGCTCTGATAAGACTGGCTGGTAATGCATTTGAAAGAGAAGTTGCCCTGCACCTTGCACTTTTAGTTCCTTATTGCTGCATTATGCATATATTGATATCTGAGACTTTTCTTATAGTTTCAATTTCAAGAGACCTCAAATCCCTAAGGCTTTCTAGAGGATAAAAAAATAGAGTGCATTTTTCTACGTGATGATTTTTTCTGAGTACTCCTGCTAGAAAGAATATACATTTGCTGTAGTAAATCAAGCTTTATATTTTGGGGTTGGCATTATCAGCCCAAAATTTCAGGATCTAGGCACCTCTTTCATTATCATTTCTTAGAAGGGTATCTCTTTTCACCCACAGACATAACTGTTTCTCTATTTCCTGCATTGTATCACAGTCAAGCTGCTGCACAGACAGGCTGCAAGATGTCCCTCACTGCTTCACAATGCTGTCACAAAGGGTATTGTCCACTGTCATCTCTCAGGAAAAGTTTTTTTTTATACAAGTCAGCCCCCTCTTTCCGTTAGTAAGGAGTAAGAGCCATACTCAGAGAGGGTTTCAGTCCACCATGGTGCATGAATATTCATGTTTCCTTCTACTGCATTCAATTCATGATTCTTAATTAAATCCATCTGATGAGTCCATATGACTTAGGGTTCAAGGGCGACTAAAGGAGGTTATTTGTCAACCTACCTGGGAATCATCCAATTAAGAGGTACCTATTTAGTTCAAATATGAATCATATCCCTGTTGGGTCATCTCTGAACTCTTTACAATATGGCATCTGCACTGATGCACAAGAACAGTAGCATAGCTGACAGTTGTAACAGATCCTGTGTATTAGGAGCGGATGCAAATTGAACAGCTCTACTATTCAGTAGTTACAAGTGGAATAACAGATGAGATGTCTACGGACTCTTAGAGGGATTTGATCAGAATAGAGGAGGCAAGACAGGAGAATTCTCCATTTCTCAGTGGTAATCTCACAGAACCTAGCTGGCCAATTAGCTAGTCAGATAACATGACATTCAGCTAACAACAAGACCACAAGGTAAGTAGCTACAACAGCTAGATTAGATTCCTTCTGTCAGAATAACACTCACAACTTCCCTGTACTGAGAGTGCTTAGAACTATGAGTAGGTGGCAATATATTCTCTGTCCCAAAATTTGCAAAATCAAGGTCCTGAAGTCCCTAAAAATTCTTTGAAAAGTTAATTTTTTTTTATTGCCCTATCACCTTATAAGTGACTTCATCTAGCACCATATTCATCTGTGACTTAAGACTTGAAAGAACACCCGTGTTTTCACATTCTACACCTACTACATACAGCAAAAACACTGCTTAATAATGTCACTAAACTCTGTAAAATTCTTACTTAGTTGAACAATTATTTTAATTAGACAGAAGGTTAACACAAATAACCTTTACTGGAAAATAAGCTGTGCTGACTTACTTGGTGGTTCCCGATTCCACAATTCCCATAACACGCCATTTCTTCCCAATCAACATCCAGTCCAACATAATTGGAGGGTGAAGAAATATGTGAAAATTATATTAATTGAAAGGCATTTTCAAAGGCAGTCAGTGCTAATGAGACCAACCACAAAAGTATAGCCAGCTATAAAAGTAAAATAGCATGATGCTTAACCCTTTGCTAAAGATGGTAATTAGCAGGAAGGTTAGGCTTTGTATTAATGAGGTAGTATTTTTTTTTCATTGAGATTAAATTTAACAGGGCAATTAGTCTAGGCTAGGAAGGAACAGTTGCTAAATACTATCCACAGCAACATGAAGAGGCAGATACAAAATACTCCACTTAGAAAATATAAATGAAACAACTGCTACAATGTGGAAACCTACGTTATGGGATACCTCTGGGTATTTTTAGGGTATATGAATTTATTAAAGAGGTCAAATCCTGGATCTTGTAATCTGAAGTCACTTTATAGAATCACAGAATTACAGAATAGGAAAGGTTGGAAAGGTCCGGTGTGGGTCACCGGTCCAACCTCCCTGCTCAAACTGGGTTAGCCTAAAGCACATGGCACAGGATTACACCCTGTTCTTGAAGAGATTCTCCACTGAGGGAGACTCCACTACCTCTCCGGGTAATCTGTTCCAGTGCTTGGTCACCTGTGCAGTAAAGAAATTCTTCTTTATGTTCAGGTGGAACTTCCTGTACACCAGTTTCTGACTGTTGCCTCCCGTCCTATTGGCTGGCACCACTGAGAAGAGCTTGGATTCTTACTTTTGATAGCCTCCCCTCTCAGTCACCTCTTTTCAAGGCTTAACAGGTCCAGCTTCCTTGGCCTTTCCTCATGAGAGAGATGCTCCTGACCCTTGGTCATCTTTGTTGCCCTCCACTGGACCAGTTCCAGGAGCTCCAAGTCTCTCTTGTCCTGAGGAGCCCAGAACTGGACACAGCACTCCAGATGTGGCCTCACCAGGGCTGAGTAGAGGGGTAGGATCACCTCCTTTGACCTGCTGGCAATGCTCTTCCTAATGCAGTCCAGGACACCATCGGCCTTTTTGGCCACAAGCAAGGGCACACTGCTGGCTCACGGACAGCCTGTTGCCCACAAGGAACCCCCTGCTCACAAGCACGTCAGCCCCCAGCCTGTGCTGGTGCATGGGGTTGTTCTTCCCCAGGTGCAGGACCCTGCATTTGCTTTTGTTGAATTTTAGATGGAACAAGCTGCCCAGGGAGGTTGTGGAGTCTCCCAGTCTGGAGAAATTCAAAACTCACCTGGATGAGTTCCTGCATAACCGGCTCTAGGTGAGCCTGCCTTGGCAGGGGGGTTGGCCTAGGTGATCTCCAGAGGTCCCTTCCAATCCTACCACTCCGTGATTCTCAGCCCATCTCTCCAGCCTGTCAAGGTCCTTCTGAAGGGCTGCACAGAACTGTGGGGTATGGGCCACTCCTCCCAGCTTTGTGACATCAGCAAACTTGCTGAGGAGGCATCTGCCCCTTCGTCCAAGTCACTGATGAGTAAGTTAAACAATACTGGCCCCAGTATTGGACACTCTTAAAACTCCCAGCCTAAAATCTGTTTTCTGTCAGGAGTACATAAATGCATTATGTGGAGGCAGTATGTGGGGACCCATTCTTTTCATCCAGCGCAAACAGCAGCCCAAAACTTTCCCACAGTCTTCAAACAACTCCCATTGCATAGTGCAGTCTGATGGAGGACATCACATGCTTCTGCCCTTGGCCTCAGAGTGACTGTTCAGCATCCTCATCTCTGCAGTTATTTTATATTCATGAGAATGCTGTTTTTCAAACTATCTGCATAATGTCTCGTCTCTTCAACAGAGTAAACAAAAATTCTCAGGAGACAAGGGAAATGCTATTAAAATGAATCCTACAGATCATCTCCTTCTCTATTACTTTTGCTCCCTTCCCAAACTAGGTGGGGATGGATTCCAACTCTCTTTGTGGATTGCTGAGGAGGAGGTTACATACACCTTGCCCACCACTTCTGCCAAAGCAACTGTGTGACTTTAGCTGGCTTTGAGTCTTAATTTTTGACACATTGTGCCATGCTCAGAGTTCCTGTTCTTATTGCATGATGAAGTGTCGTGCTCAACTTTTTCCACTAAACGGATCTGTAGCTGGGTGGTAGGATTAGGCAATAAAAAGCACAAACTTAATTCTTCACGCCCCTTCTCCTGTAAGGATTTCTATTCTTCTGTATGGGCATGAGTCCATCTGCATACGGGTGATTGCAGAGCAGATGTCTCTGGAATGAGGCTCCCCTCAAGTATGCAAGTGCACACCAGTGAAAGCAGTGTTTAAAGCAAAGTACGGGTTTGGGCCAGGGGTTCTTCTTGCCACACCTTGTCTATTTCCTCAGCATTTAGCAGAGTTGTGACTTCTCTTTGCTTGGTATACACCAGGCACTCACAGACACTGTCCTCCTTGGCATCCACTTTGGAATTAAGAGGATAATTAACAGGGAAAATTATGGAGAGGGAGTTTGTTTAGACACATCAACAATACATTCTGGGGTACCAAGTAGCTCCTGGCTAAATTTTCTTTGCCTGTCCCCTTTACTACCTTGAGTCTCTACACTGAGCACCTTCATCTTCATACTTTGGCAGTTGCTCAGGAATCTGAGTAATTTTCAAATACTAAATATTATTACCAAATAGCAGGTCCCATCTATACTGAGATCATACTTCTCATTATAGTTCTTAAGAAGACCTGAGTATTTGTAAACTTCAGGAATCAGACATCTAGAGCTGTCAGATCAATCTTTTCCATCAGCCCGACCACAACAGATTTTTCTCCAACACTTTCAGGTCGTTAAAACACTCCAGAAAGCCTTGTGAGCAACGGACGATTCTGAATAAAGAATAATGCCATATGTATGGACCTACTGAAGTACTGCCAGATACTTCTCACAGTCAGGTCTGTGAAAATCCTCCCCATTTTTTCAATCCAGAAAATTCTAAGTGCCATGACACAAAGGGATTACGGAAACCTATAAAGATTGAGAAATTTGTTATCTCTGCCAGTTCTCACACAAGACTCTATTAATGCAGGTTAATGTGGTGATAAACCATTTGTTAACAGCAGTAATTGACCAATTTTGAGAAAATAAGCTGTATTTAATGAATAATGTCAGAAAGACAGAGTGCACAGAAACCTGCTGGCATTGCTATTTGTATTTTTGCTGTCTGGTAGTGAATATTGGTAAATGGTTGCTTCTAATGGCAATTTGCTGTCAGAGACCATTACCCCATGAAACAGCAGAACTGCACTCAGTGATAAACTACATAAAAACAGGAGTTCAAAGTAAACTCCAAAGTTTTCTCTATAGCAACCTATTGCTCCCCAGTGGCTAAAATTTCATGTATGATCTCCCCTGACAAGGAGATTCACTGGTCTAACGGAAGAACTAGCTTTTCCAAACAGTCCAGCAATTCCTCTGTATTAAGCAGGACTAGAAACAAGGCCTACGGGGCTCTGTGCTCTCTTTTCTTGAGTCTCTGAAAGTGCTAAAACATAATATGGAGAGGAAGGAGGAAGAGACAAGTATTTCTGTTAAAAACTGCCCAATAATTGTCCTATCTCCAAAAGATAAAATTTCCTGTCAAGCTTGTCCCCGAAACCTAACAAAATGTGCTTCAAAAGATTTTCATTACTTTTATTCTCCCTCCCCTTCTCACATTTTTTCTGCAATTGAATGCAACATATTAAATAGCATTCAGATTTCCTTTCATTGCTTTCTTATCACCTCTCTCTACTCCTATCTGACAGTACAGCTTTTTGGAGGTAGAAGTCTTCAAATGCCATTGAGAAAGAAAAAAGTGTAAACAAAACACAAACCCTCCAGTGGTTTGCTTCCACTAACAAAAAGCAAGGACAATCGAGAGAAAGATAAAAAAATGTTACGATACTAATCCAAGATCTCTAGTTTTTAGAACTAAATGGAAGTTACACGTTTGAGGAAAGTTTTGCAAATATACTTTAAAAATTTGTGTCATCTTTTGATATTACAAAGACATTAGTGGCCCTAGAAACAGTCAAAACCAAGGTAGAGCTATGAAAGAGTGTCAGCAGGTAGCACTCAAAGAGTAGCCAGTCAAGGTAAGGACTCTCAGCTTGTCAATTCTGCAATATTTATATGAGAACAAATTCATCTTTTCAGATATTCCTAATGAAAAAAGATTATTGCAACTCCCATCATTACAGCAGGAATTAAATGCTTGATGTCAAAGGATGAACTGTCATCATTCCATACTTTTACTGAAATTTGATAATAAAAATCAGCTTCAGCTTCCATTTACCTCCTTTTTTGCAACAATTCTGGAAACAAAATTCCTGTCTCATGGGATTCATTGGATTCCAAGAAAGAACTGAGGATTTCTTTCAGAGGATGCTTATCAAAAAATGCGCAATGGTAAACAGTGGAAATATGGCTCCAAATTAAGACAGTTCAATTCAAGTAAAAGACACTACTCAGCATAATTATGCTCTAAATTAAATGGACCAATGTTCCCCAGTTTAACTCTAAAAAATATCAGTTTTAAACTACTCAATTCTGGAGGCATTGCTAATAAATCCTAGTATTTCCCAAGGAATAATGAATGGCTTGTAATTTAATTTTTATTGAGCTATTATCAAGTCCTATGCTAATTAAATCAAGACATCAATACTAATATTCCTGTAAATCAAGATCTGAAAACATAAATAATATATTAAAATAAGTAAATAAATACCACTGTGTTGCCCTGAAAAATGACAAGCCAAGAACACAGAGCAAGAACTAAGGAATTGAGAACTAGAGGGAATATCTGTATGCCTGTTTGTCTCATGTAGATTTGTTCAGTATTTTATAATGCCTGCTGTATTTTTCATGTATTTCACACCAACAAATGTCCTCTTCACATAAGTGTTAAGGGTTGACAGCTAAGGTGCCTTCTTTGACCAAAGGGCTTGTGAAAGAACCTTTTCCCTGGGGATGAGATGAAGTAAAAGATACACAGAGATGAGAGATGAGAGAGGATCACCAGACAGAAGAGCTGTCTCCAGGCGCTCCTCTCTCCATGCTGACGGACCTTGTTCCTGCTGCACCAGGAGTCAGAGACGAAACTCCAACTGGCTGCACTGGGAAAGTGACAGACCCAGAAAGAGCAGGATCTTAGGTGTGTGAATGCCACATCTTATGTGTGGGCACAGCAAAGTCTAATGGATGAATCACATCAAAAACAAACATGGAGGGAAAGACTTGGGAATCTTCCCCTGTTTTCTCTGCAACATATAAATATGTCTTGTTACTTGTATTAGAATAATCTCTAGGGATCTCAATCGAGCTGGAGATCCACTCTATTAATTATTTATATGGAGAGAATCCTGGAATATCTCACAATTTAAGAATATATGGCTGGAAAAAGCAAGAAAAAAGTGTTTTGCGTCACATTTTGGAGATCAGTTAATGCCAGAACATTCCCAGCAGTAGCTCTGGTATTTGCCCATCCACCTCCCAGCAGACAAATTGGGCACACTAATTGTATAAATAGAATGTGAAGGGCAAAAAGTCTGAAGAAATCATCCAAGCTCACAGGAGAAGCTGCAGAGATAGCAGTAAGTAAATCCCATTATAATAACATTAGTTCTTTAGGGTTTCAGAAATATCTCCCTCTCAGGAACAGTCTGGCTTCCATGTTTATTAGGGTGTGCCAGTGAGACCAAAATACTGAATCTGAATATCTGGTCAGATATACTAAGATTAGGAATCCCAATGAGAGATGATGCTGTGTATTCAAGTAACAGGACATGCTAAAACATTCTGTCCTGAAATGAGGCAACAAACGCAACAAAATAATAAACAAAAAAGAACACAAACTAAGATTATTTGTAGGAATATTTTTCTCTAACTACTGGCCATTCTTGGTACATAAAAAGCCAAAAACAATGGTGTCAGCATATGAACAAATGAGTATGAAAGCTAACTGCAGCAAAGGAAAGAGGAGAGTCCCTGCTCACTGTTCAACATGTCACTGCTCTGTAAATACAAAGTTTGCCACATTCATGTTTAATGTCAGGGTAGAAGTGGAGTGCCCTTCTTCAGAAATATCTGGTGGGTTGAGCCTGCTTTTTACCTTTTAGATATATATTTTCTTGGCTTTGGATTTTTGAAGCAAGTTTCAAGATCTTCAGCAATCTTCTATGTTTGAACTGTATTTTGCTTTGGTCTGAATGCCAGCACGTTTCTCGGCATTAATTCTGCCTGTTTATTCTATGTACATTTGTTCATTCAATTGGCTTGGTATGCTACAAGGTTGCTGGCGGTTGGGGCTTTTTTATTTAGTATTACTAGGTTTTATTATTTCTACAAGCCCCACTTAGCAAAATTTTTACCCTCATATTAAAATGCACAGAGCAATAGCCACCAATTAACACAGGCTCTAGAAGTGACCATGCAGACACCATGAAATAAGCATAATGAAGGAAATGTATTCTTCCTGTGCTGAACTTTCTACCACATTTTGTCTTCTAAAATAAAAATGTTTCTGGCCCTTTCTAAAGTCATGTCCTCTGGTAAATTACAGGATGAACACATACATGCAGCGTATTCACATACGTGCACAAGCTCAGTCAAAAATAGTCAGCTTTAAAAAAAAAACAACACCTTTGTGTCCAAACACCAGGTACTCCCTCAAGAAATAAGAACCAACCCAAGCTGCCAGTAAAATCAAAAGCAGATATCAGAGCAACAGCTGTTCACAAAAGGCAGTCCCATGACACAGCTTTCCAGACCGCACAACTTCACAGGAACATAAGACACCTCCTTCAGCAGCTGCAGACTAAGGATACAAAGTCATCGCAAAAAAACCACCCCAAATGTGCCAGTTAGTGAGGCCCTGCAGATGTTTACATCTACTTTTCTGCCAGCTTGTCCCTTCACACCCTGGGTGTTGCATCTGAAATAAATCTGTCTGTGGCGTAGTGGGGAGCTCAAAGCAGTACACAGGAGAAGAGAGTGCACTTTCCCAAGGGACGCCAAGCAGAAAATATTCACCCACAGCTGCTGGCATTCAGCATCACAGTTCTCTTCCTTTCCCATGACCCTGTACAGGTTGCCGATGTAGCCAGGCAGCAGAGCACAGAATCAATAATTTGTTATACAGTGTCGAAGACAACGAAGAAGAGAGGCCATGGGAGCTATGCAGCAAATGTGAAGCTCACCCTGGGTGTATGAGACTAGCTAAGCCAGACCTAAGAAGTGTGGAAAAAGGCCAGCTGAAAGGTATTCTAACCCCTAAAGACACAGAAAAGGTGTAAGGGAACATATTGCAGACAACTCATCCCAAAAGCATTGTTGTGGGAACAAAAAGAATTCATTAAAAACATTTTAAAACATTTAAAAGGGTATTTAGGAAGAAATTTGAACAGTTTTAATAGTTCTTGTAAAAAGGGAATAAAAATCAAGTGGTCAGCCTTCTTTTAAATTATGAGGAAGGAACTGTAACCACGGGTGGTATTGTTCAAGTTTCTCTGACACTGCACAACACTCAGGTATGGGAAGCACATCAGGGTTACAGCTTTTGGTCCCCTCTGGCGATAGAGCTTATGCTGATTGCTGTGAAGTGTGTGGGCTTGAGGCAGGTTTGCTCCCTAGACTTTTATAGACTAAATGTCTCTTACAGAGCTGTATGAGAACTGGATGAATTCACTGACCCTGGTGATACATTCCTATTCTATGAATGTTTCTTCCTGCAGGGTTGATGAAGAGCAAATTCAACATTTAAAATGATTGCATAGACGATAATTGCATAAAAGGTAGAACATGGTTTACCATGTCTGGACATCACATTAAACATGCTTCTGCTATTTTACCTACATACCATGAGCATAACTTTTTTTGTATTCCTAGTTATTCTGAGTTTCATAATGAAGGTCAGGGTTAATACAAAGCAGGCATGTAATACATCCTGAGGTATCTCTGGGTGGGTTTTGAAGTGTTTTTTTTAATGTCAGAATGCTCTATTTATCACACTCCAGCATCTCATAAATAATTGTATACACTACACTGTAAATCCTAAAGGGAAATTTAGCTATTATAAAGAAATTACAAAAAGCTCATGTTCGGAAAACCAACCCATCCATACACACTTCTTTCCTCATAAACATCTCCCAGACATTTTCTAATCTGTTTTAATTACAAACTTCTATTCAGGAAACAAATGGTTTGTACATTACGCAATATAAAGAAAATAGCCACACACAGAAATCTCTTTTCCCCCTAGACTGACAGTTTTTCAAATGCTTGCCAGCAGTTTAAAAAATGTTCCTTATAAAATCAATTACAAGTAGTGCCACAAATAGTCATTTCAGTCCAGTCTCCTACACTATAAACATTTTTTGCCAGGACAACTGCGCTTTAAAATAAATATTCCTGTGTACTCCCTCTACTTTGCGCCATCGCTCCTGCAAAATTTCAGTTGCAATAGTCTCACTGTGTTCAGCTCTTACCAAAAGAGATGCATTTCCATGGAGGACCTATCTGTTAGATTATGCTTCTCGATTCTCTTCAGTAATTCTTACTGTCACCATCCTTTGAGATGGCACTTGGACAATAATCCAAGTTCCTGAGTGGTGCTTCTATTTAACCGCAGGAGGAAACACACACAGAAACAAATCCCAGGTCTTCACACGGGCAAGCACTGGGGCTGCCCCAAGCCATGTTTCTCCCCAGCTCTGCTCTGCGGCAGCTCACAGCCCCTGCCCACCACGAGGTACAGCTGCACACCCAGACACCGCCTGCCAAACTCAGCCGCTGGGTCAGGTCCTTCTGCTTTTTCCTTTTCTCCAAGTAAATTCGAGTTCCAAACAGACGGACATATCATACAAGAAAGCAAACCACTGTAAAGCAATCTAAGGATGGTGATCCACTAACATGACCATCCCTTTCTATCCAGCATGCCCTTCATGATTTCCCTGCTGCAGAACAGCACGAGTTCTACTTACAAGAGACATTTAACCTTCATGTACTACTTCTACGAGCCAAGCTTATACCATTATGTCAGCTTGCTAAACAAAGGAATAGCAATTTTGTAGCTGGAGAAACTGAAGCACTAAAAAGCAATGCAATCTATCACAAAGCAAGATCCTGTTGGAAAGACTGCATTCTTCCTTGTTTTTTTCACTCTCCTCTCCTGCACTGCTACATGTAACACAGAACAAGAAAACTACCATGAGTGTAAGAACAGGGAAAATTTAATCTTACTTCAGCCATGTCTCTAAAACATGGGAAATGGAAAAGTTGTATATTAGGCAGAGCAGAAACCTGCATCTGAGAAAATCAACTTCACGTATCAGGCATCACAAATCAAAATGCTCCCAAACACAGAATTTTTGTCTTCAAACTCAGTGATTTACTGTTATAAAGCTAGACATAATTAATATAATTAATTCACCTGTTAGTTGTGCTGGTAAGTCCAGAAGGACTAAACTTGGATTCAGAAGTGGAGGAAAACAGGGTTTTTTGAAGTTATATTTTTCTGCCTGTTGTGGGTTTCGGACACCTCCTACTTTGCACAATTCTTGAGATAGATTCACAGGTTCAAAAGACAACTTTCCACGAACACGTAAGTGAAGGAGAGCCTGTGATAACCCATCTCACTGCATCCCCTTTCCACACAGGATAGATATTAAAATTATTTAGCTCTTCATCACACTGTAAGGTCACGGGGACCCTCTCCTTTGAAATACTTATTCAGTAAGTATATCCTCCTCCTCAAGTTGCTCCCCTAACGTTCCGCTTACAAAATCAAAAATCTACATGAAC
Source organism: Melanocharis versteri (assembly GCA_013397845.1). NCBI lineage: Eukaryota > Metazoa > Chordata > Aves > Passeriformes > Melanocharitidae > Melanocharis > Melanocharis versteri. The sequence goes on along the minus strand of VZTG01001883.1, from coordinate 1,524,066 downwards.
AACAAGGATCTAAAATCATTTTCTTCATTATTGGTTAAAAATTCATGCTTCATATGGCTCTAGCATTTATTTGTTTATGTGCAAATGCTTTGTAATGTAGAGACAAGTAGGTCTGTCTTACTAGCTGACACTGTATCAAGGTGACACTATCAAGGGTACTTGCAGTATTTAACAATATTATCCTGCTGAAAGCCTTTGGGGGCTCCGATTCATGGAGCAGAGGAGCAAACTGAATTATATGGAGCGATCCTCAAATGTGTCAGATAAGGAGCGCTGGTGCAGTAAACCCCTCCTTCATGACATGGTACAGCTGCATCTGCCAAACTTCACACCAAGTCAAATCAGAGCCCTACATACCTCAGAGGGCTAAGACTAAATTGTCAGAGGGACTCTGGACAGCACTACAGTCCATGGAAAGGATAACTTAGTGCAGAACACTACTTCTGACAGGCATCACTACCACTAGCACCGTAATTTTCCCCCCAAGATAGAAGGGATGCTGCTTTTAAAACCAACAGAACACAGCTGAATTTGCTAAGCCACACGTTAGATTTTTAGTGGTAAGAGCAGATTTTTAGACATGACATATGAAAGAGGCATTTATGATCACTCATTAAGGAAAAAATGTAGCACCTCAGGAATACATGTGAATATATTCTCCAGCTCACCCACAACCACCAGTTCCCATTCTATTGAAGAATAAAGACCTTCTAAGGCCGTTAGTAAACAACTAATTTCTTTGATCTGTTATTTTGATTCTGGAACAAAGAGTTTCTGAGCAGCATAACAAATTAGTTCACCCATAATTCAGTATGTCAGACATACTGGTGTCTTGAATGTTTTTCATCTTCCAGCTCTGTGTAAGATATGCAGTACCATCTATCTTTTTTCTGAGCAATCACATAAGGACCTTGATCTCTCTGCACAGTACAGAACAGGCAGTGAGAAACTGCAAGTTCCAAGGAATTAATGCAATAAGCCTCACATTCTACATTTATTTTATTTTTAGTCTTAGCTAAGTCTATTATATGTTCTTAAATTGAAACCAATACATTTTACTTAGTTTTAATCTTTATTTGAACTCAGTCCAAACCTCTTCTATCTTCTCCAAAATGCTTCTGTGTTAGCAGGTATGATACTTCATCCATACATCAGAACTAACAGGTAGTGCACTATATATTGAACCCATAGAGCGTGCAGCTGACAAGCACTGACATTAAGTATCAGCAGAACTGCAGGAGACATGAGCTCCTGGAATCTAGTGGCAATGATTTCTAATAGCAGAAACCTTCTTAGCATCGTGCCTCATTACTTCAATACTTTTTGTGAAGTATTATATCCGTTATAGATAGAGGATGACATCTTTCATTAACAGCTCTAAGACAAAAAGCACTTAACTTCTCATTACTCTGAACAGTCGTATCCCAGCACTAAACTTAAGAGCCACTTGCAAAGCATTCAGCACCTTGTGCTTTCTTGTAGACACTTGCACTGAATTTAGTCCTCACTTCTGCTTACAGCAAGGATGATGCATTAGACACTTTCACTATTGTAAACTGTCATGGCAGAAGAGTCATTAATTTACTGGGAGATAAGAACATTTTGCCTCCCCTCCTTACTACCCATTACTTTGTCCCATTCTTGTTCCTTGAGCTGACTTTGGGAATCTGGAAAGTCTTTCATTGCGACCCTTGGGGTTTTTTGCATGTAAGACGTCCTTCTATTCCAGTTAGAAAAAATTCAAGAAATACATTAATACTTCTTAAGGAAATGAAAAATCAAACTTTTGGAGAGTTGTGCTTACTTTAGGCCAAGTTACGTGCTAAAGCAGATGATCAAACAAAAATTCATGTTTACTTGTGTCATGGGGTAGCAATCCTAAATCTGGAGACAGTTAGGAAAAAGGTAAGCCCTGAAAGAAAAATGTTAAAAAAAAGAAAGAAATAGAACAAACTTATCTTACTGCATTTATTGGCAAGAAGAAAAGAATTGGCAGATAAGAAGCATGAAAATTCCTTTTCTCCCCTACAGAACGTTATGCTTTAAAATACATGTACAGCAGTTGTTTCATTTTCTAATCTTGTTCTATTTTCTGACAACATCCTGAAGATTTGATTCCTGTACCCTTTACTTGCATTGTGAAGCATTTTACTTTGTGATTACTTCCAATCAAATTCAGAGAAACTATTTTAAAAGTGATTGCTAGCCTGATTATGGGTGACAAAACCCAGCCTGTATCTTGCCAAGGTCATTAGAGAGGAAAAAAAAATTATTCGGCAAATCTGTCTTTTTTTTTTTTTAACCTCTGAGAAGCATAGAATCAAAAAGGGAAAGAAAACAAAATATCTAGTTCTCAGTACAAGCTAGAACAATCTCGATGACAGACCTGCATCCTGGCTGCAGCTGTCCTCAAGCAGTTGTATATGTCCAGGACCTTCAGAGTATTTCTTCCCCTCTTCCACTGCATTACATGGCTATGGGTTGGGTAAATGGTTTGGATCACACCTTCCACACACAGAGACACACACAGACTCACTGAGACTGTCACAGCTGTGACTCTAACTTGTTGAACTCAGTGCAGTACAGCCATTCTTTTTACTAACTCTGTGTGCATTGCACCAAATGCTCCCCTTCTACCCTGGTATCACCATCCAAACTACCTTAACACCTGAGGCAACTTCAGGCCATTTCCATAGGCTCTTCAGCTTTTGTTCACATAACATGAAAAAGCTTCAATAAAAGAGAAGAACGAAATTTACAGTCTTAATAAAAGTTTACTTCCTTATCAGTAGCAATAGCTACTATATTTTCAGCTGTCCAGTAAGTTACAGACTTCCTTACTCATTAACTCAAGAAATAGACCATCTCCTTCGAGCTCAGGCACAGTAAATCATGAACTACAGAGCTTCTCATCACTGCTAAGCTATGCAACCTGAATTCTCTCTTCAGTCAAAGCAGCTTCCTCATTACCTGTGTCTGACATTTTTTCACCTCAGTTCATATCTTCTTTGTTCCTTTCCCATCAATTTCAGCCAGCATCCTGTTTTCTAAACTACCTCCTACTTTTCTAAACATCATATTCACTGTGCAGGTATGCTCTGATGACAGAGGCTGAAAACATGATGTATACCGGTATCATCAAAATACTCGGCATTTTCTGAAGTTTCCTTTTCTAGCCAAACATGACCTGAAATAGGAAATACTGAATTCCAGTATTTCAGTCCTCTAGACAGACAAAAAAGCCTTGAAAGACTGTGAAGTGCAAGGCAGGGAAGGAAAAATAGGAGCATGCTTTGGGGTTGAGGGGAGAACAATTCAGTTGGATTTACTCTATTGGATGTACTGTTCTTCCAGAAACTGTACATGAGTGACTGACAAATGTCAGAAGGAATATAATACTACAAGTTACAAACAGCAAAGCTTGATTAATTGATAAAGAAATTTTTTCTTATTATTGTATCTGTTTAAATTTCTGCATAAACATTGAAGAAAATGGAGGTAGCAATAAGGTGTCAGGTAAAATAAGAATTGGCTAACAAGCAATAGGAAAGAGCTCTCAAGCATAATATTCAGTTCCCCTCACCAGCATGTTGAAGGGATATGAAAGCTCCCCAACTATTTTACTCCATTGCTATCTATCTACTTTTATCACCCTGCCAAAGCCAAAGAATCGCTCCATTTTTCTAGAAACTACAGCTATTGATTTCTCTCTTTTTCCTGTCCTTGTAGAAAAAATATGACTTGTGAAGGGTTTCTCTGGTTGGTTTGGGCTTTGTTATTTTTGAAAGAAAATTTCTCATCTTCCCTCCCATTTCTTCCTCTCTGTATTCCAAAGAGACCAGAACCAAAACCAAGAAAAAAGAGACGCTGACAGGCCTGCTCTTTCTAAGGTCAACCACCATAATAAAGAACATCCTTGGTGGTTTCCTTACTCTACTTGAAAAAGGGCACAGACAAAGCTCACATGCTCTTTGCAGAGACAATGCACATAACTGAATCCCCACAGCCACATCAGGCAAAGTTTATTTGTACAGCAGGAATCACATCATCAGCCTAAGGAAAAAGGGATCATTTGGGAATTAAATAAACCTAAAGCTCTGGATCACAACAAACAAATGAGATTACCCTGTAGTCCAATCTCACCACCCAAATACAGCTCTTACATACTCTTTAATTACTAATGAGAACTCCCGGTCCCATGGAAGAAGCTGTTCAACCTGCTCTGGGCTCATCTAAGGGACATAGCATTTACAAATATTGATTCACTCTCTCTGCTTAGCGGAAATGTCCACACACAAAGAAAGGCTGGCTGCTGCGCATAATCAGAATTCATTTTGGTAGGATTTCTCTTTTCTACTTCCCTAGTTTGATTAACATATCCTGATTTCAAACTATTTTTAACAAGTCATTTTTATTCAATCAAAGGGCAAATGCTTTTTCAAGAATGTCACTCATCTAAATTATCCATCGTTTTACAGTTTCCTGACAAGCCTCAAGAGACTCCACCATAGAAATAAAATCTACAGCTGAATTAACTCAGACTGCTTTATAGGGGCCTGCTATTATGGCAGCGCACCAAATCTTGAAGATTGTTGAAGGCTGTGGTCCTTAGCACTAGCTTTAGTTTTTGCAATAACTGTACATACTACATGAGAATACTGGGCCCAGAACTTAACTTTTGTTGAAAATACATAAAGCTGAAAGGATTCTAATGCCATCAGTGAAATTATTTTGAATTTACAAGGGTAGAATTGAAATAAAAACAACCTTAGCAAAGATAAGAAAACCCTTTTGATTTTAAAAATGGGGAAAATGGGTGAATTTGAAAACACATAGATGGCCACTCAAGTGTTTTGTGTTTTTATTGTATTGTTCTGAGCAAGAAATAGCAAGAACATCTAATTTCTCAAATTCAGGCTCCCCTAAGAGTGCAAAACCACCACTACCAGCCGAGATTTCTTGCTTGGCTGATGGTTACCGATCCTGACACTTGCTGGTACTCTGTGTTGTGAATAATTCAGGGATGCTGAGTTGTTCAGTGACAAACTATGGAGGGTAAAATAAGATCTGACATTGCTGCTTACCTGTTTTTGCTCCACAGCAGAATTAATAAGCAGGATCTCTCTGTTAAGCCTCAGGATTACTGAGAAGAGATCTGAATCAAAATGCCCTCATAAATACTCCCAGTGTTTGCTCCACTCCAGCTGAAATGAAGACAGCAAAGAGGGTCTTTGTCCAACATTGCTCAAGAACTTAAAGTAATTGTCCAATTGCTGTAAATAAAGCATTTGACTGAATCTAGAACAATGCTGTTTGCTTCTAAGCCACTGAATTAGAAAGAAAATAAATTTCTTCTCTGGAAAAGAAGGAACTGAAAGTCACAGCCACTTTCTGCTAGATCCAGCTATGCCACTGTAGAAGAGAGTGGCTACCATGTTCCGCTCCACCCTCTACTGAGAGTCAAAAACATCTACAGAGACGTCAGCTGAGCCCTTCAACACTTCTTAATTTGTTCAGACAAAATCACTTATGTCATCTTGGGCCTGGTTTGAGTTGACCTGCATGGATTTAGTTAACGTGCATGATCCTGGATTAGAGAGCACTTTCAGCACCTACTTTAAAGGAAGTTGATAGAGCACTTGATAGACTGAGGTTAAGCTCCAAAATGCATCATGTCTCCTTAGGCTAAGAGCATTTGAAGAGAAGGAATCTTGATTTACACCTGATGAGGCTGTGGGGAATCAGTTGTGTGCACCAGTGCTGCATCCTGTCCACATCCTACACTGGGCTCTTTTCCCAGTAAGGTTAAGAAGGCCCTAGAGTGCATTCTTTACAACGTTAGTTGACCTTAGAAGTATCAGCAGAAATACTAGAGCAGTGGAGCACAGATAAGTCAGTACCTTCTTCCACATCCATAGCTAGATCCACAAAATGTCATCTGTGAAGGGCTTGGAGCAAAAGGCCGAGAGCCTGTAGTCCAACCTGAGTGTGCTGCCAGGCCACTGGTGGAGTTTCTTCTGGGGCAGTTACAAGTCTCAGGACTTTCGTAACACAAAGGGCTTTTGCAAAGAAAAGATTGGCATGAACTGAACCCCAGACAAAGCAAGTCTGTAGAGCTGCTGACTGATAACACTGATAACCATGCAGAGGAGTCTGGCCTTGTGAGCCTCCAGCACTAAGGGGTTTTCTTTATCTCAGTAATATTTATGTTGACTTCACGTTTTTATGCAGAGGAATTTGGGGACTAGAGTTATCAAAACACACAAATAACAAAATGCAAATCCCTGTAGTGCCTTGAGTTTTGGCAACACAAAAGAATTGTTTCTGCCCCTTATTTGCATAACAAAGACACCAAATCCCTCTTTTCTTTAAGCCCATAGGGAGTGTTTCCAATGCACTTGAGGCACAGCAGATTCATCCAGTCAGATGGAGAAGCAGTGGGCATTTATACTGCTAAGCTTTCTGTAGCACAAGAGTGCGGTAGTAAGCACTTATTTTCTTTAAATCAAAAGTGAAAAGGGTATGCCAGTAAAAAGCGTAAGCTTTACAAAATCAAAATGCTGTTCTATAAACCTTAAAGTGCACCTGTGATTACCAAGTATGAGTAATAGCTCACTGCTAAAGACTACTAAAACTTTCCCTGAAGGGCATCAATTTATCTGCATCAAAAATTTTCTCTACAGCATTAGAAACTCAGTATTACTCATGTACAAGACTGAGAAATCTTAAGCAAAAACAAGTGTCAGCCACTAAGTTGACAATTTTCATTTTACTGCCACAGAGGCAAACCGAATCACACAAAAAAGAAAAAAAAATCCAGCATCAATAATGAAAAATAAATGAGATGTATAACCCACATTCAGTTTCACTGATCTTCCTTTTCATGGTCATAAATTTCCAGCCTGTTGTATCTAGGGACACCATGTAGTGTCTAGAAAACATGAGTTTAACAGTTACCGGACCAACTTTGTCACTTGATATGAAAGACATTTTGGTTAGGTTAAAAGTACTTTCAGTAATAATAGTGTTGAAAAAGAATTGTCTTTATATAATATTTGCAATTTTTTTTTTTTTTCCCCCCTAAATTTTTATTCCTTGGTTTGTTTCTTTTTATGGTAAGAAGGAGATGCTGCTCTTGTTAGCTGTTTTAACACTTGCAGTCTTTGTACGGACACCAATGAGCTGTAGCCTGAAAATGCTGACTTTGTACTATGTGCTTACTCCCACATACTGGATGCTGTACACTTGTTAACAATTAGTTACCTAGGAGTTCTCAACCTCACAGAAAGTAACCTGCAGCTGAAGAAACACTTCCGTGTGCAAGATGACATGTTATTCTCTCGTGTTTATCTTTAGGAACCCTGGGTTGGACAAAGATGTTTTTCAGTCTTGGCAGAGTCTAGGGCAAGCTAAGCTGGCCAAATACATTAAACTTTATGAGTTACCAGAATCACTAGATGATTGAGGAGGGACGTTCTCATGGTTTACCCATAGCCACCAGCCAAGTCCCAAGCAGCCGCTCACTTACTCCCTCAACAGAGTGACTGGGGACAGAAACAGAAGGGTAAAAGCTGGAGAACTCGTGAGTTCTCGTGAGATAAAAACAGTTAATACAAAAAGCAAATGCCATGCCCACAAGCAAAACAAAACAAGGAATTCATTCACTGCTTCCCATAGCAGTGTATTCAGCCATCTCTGGAGAGCACAGTCCCATCATGTGTAACATGAAGAAGAAGACAAACACCATCACTCCAAACATCCCTCCCCTCCTTCTCCTTCTCCCCACTTTCTATACTGAGCATGATGTCACACAGTCTGGAATATCCCTTTGGTCAGTTTGGGTCACCTGTCCTGGCTGTGTCTCTTCTCAATCTCCCATGCACCCCCAACTTCCTCACCAGCATGGCAGTACAAAAAGCAGAAAATGCGTTGGCTCTGTGTAAGCTCTGCCCAGCAATAACCAAAGCATCTCTCTATTATCAACCCTGTGTTCAGAATAATCCAAAACACAGACCCATACCAGCCACTGTGAACACAATTAGTTCTACCTCAGCCAAAACCAGCACAGAGGGTAGAACTTTGCTGGAAAATTTTGGCAACAAGCAAGTACAACTGTATCCTTTTTTTTTTTTTTTTTCCTCACACATGGTTCACATTTATTTATTTATTTATTACCATCTATTCCAAAGCTAAAAAACTCCAGGAAATTACAAATATTGTCATGCTGACATCTAAAGCTGAAAGCTTGAAGCAAATCATTAGGCTTAACAAATATCAAGGCAGCTCTACCTATTGATCAGCAGTTCTGAGCTGGGCAATAGGGCTGACACTTTGTACACCTGCTAGAGCCTTCGGAGGGTTCTCACTCTCTGCTTTTCTGAATTTTCCATGCGTATTTCAAACAGGCAAGAAAAAAAATAGCAATGGAATTAGCTGAAAAGTTACTTTGTCCAATTCCCATCTTAAATCTTGATGTGATACAATGTTAATTTTTCATGCCCAGCAGGGAGCCAACAGTCTGTCACACAGGTAGAATATTTTTTCAGGTTGAAGAAATGAATTTGAGTCATTCTTAGCAGTAAATATTTTATGCCAAACAACATACGCAGAAAAGCCCCATACCAGAGACTCAGTCAAGCACATTTTGAATTTTCCATGTTAAAATTGAAAACCATGTTTCCTGATCTATTTTTATTCTGACACAGTAAAACTGGTGACCTGAAAGCCAACTTGGTTGGTTTTTTTTCTATTTCAGGTCTGACCTGTTCTGTGCTCCTGGTATACTCATAAATTAGGAGATCAAGGAGGAGGGATCACATATCATTCCTGCAGCTGCAGGAGTACTGAGCTGAGGGAAAAAAAATCCTTTCAAGACCATTCTTGACCCAGATTCAACCCCAGCTCTGTCAGCTACTCACAGCCTAGATCTGAGGAAGAACTGTGATTGTGATGGCAAAAATTACTCTCAGAAGCTCATTTTGATCGGTGGAACGCTCAAGCAGCCTTTAAAATGCAACAATGAAACATGAAATATTTACATCTTTAAAATAAATTACAATTTCTTGCTTCCTACCATGAGTCAGATCTCACATCAGAAATAAGTCAACGCTTTGTAGAGGCAAAGTCAGGCAGGCTCTGCAAAAGGTACAGGAAGGTGCTACCTATCATCAGGCCAGAAGGCCATTCCATATGTCTGCAAGCAAAAGCTCTTTTAAAGCTCATATATAATAAATTGCCTAAAAGCCTTTTATTTTTCATGGGACTGTACCCCAAGTACATCAGAGTAACAAACATTCAGCAATAAGATGCATTCGTAAGTGCTTCTCTGCTATTGTTTCAAACCCACAGAATTTTAGCCTGGAGATACCGCTAGATTCCTTACTACATGTCACACCAACATCCCACAGTGCTGTTGCTTCAGTCACAAAAATGATCAAATTAGTATCACAAATGAAATTATATTCTGTATTCAAAAGTAGCTAATGGTAAATACAATGGCAACTGAACTTTGATCTCTTTCTCTGTTTCATTTTGTTGCTTTTGCCTGCAAAATTAGTCTAAAGACATAATGAAAAATGACAAGGTTTCTTGAAATGTATCTGAATAGTTCTGACTTGTGACTCTCAGAAATAGCATTAGCACATGTTCCCTTCATAAGTTCACAGCTTATGATAATATGAAAAATAAAATCCTAAGACCATATGAGACTTACTGAAAAAATGAAGCAAAAGGAGAGATATCACTTCCCATTGGTAGAAAATAAATAATGAAGTAAAAAAGACAAACTTGTAAAAGCCATTGCCTACATACTTCTGATACACCACCTGCTCTGACAATAACTTTTAGATGTCTCCATATCCTATAGGATCTCACTCTCCGAGATAAATTCTCTTCTTTTTCTGGACTATACACTCCCTGAGATTTTTCTGTAAAGCACTGCATCCGTGCTTAGAGCATGGTGCTAGTAATGCTGAGGTCATGGGTTCAATCCCGGTATGGGTCATTCACTTAGGACTCGGACTCAGTGATCCTTGTGGGTCCCTTCCAACTCAGAATATTCTGTAATTCTGTGGAAATGGTGTTTACACCATTAATGGTGTCTACACAAACAGCAAAACAGTCCTCAGTGGCTTAGCTAACCTTATTTTAAATTGAGAAAAACTCTACAAAAGGATGAAGAATATACAACAGAATAGTTTTGGAGTATTCTCTATTGTATTAAGGCATTGTGTTTTCTAGCATAGAATAATAGAATAGAATCACAGAATCATAAAATCATAGAACCATAGAATTGCCTCTGTTGCAAGGGACCTTAAACATTACCCAGTTCCAATTCCCCACTGTGGGCAGGGACATCTTTCACTAGACCAGCTTGCTCAGAGCCCCATCCAATCTGGCATTGAACACTTCCAGGGACAGGACATCCATCTCTTCTTTGGGCAACCTGTTCCAGTGCATCATCATCCTCACAGTAAAGAATTTATTCCTAATTCCTAATACCTACTCTAAACCTACTCTCAGTTTGAAACCATTCCACCCTGCTCTGTCACTACATCCTCTTGTAAACAGTATCTCTCCATCTTTCCTGTAGATTCCCTTCAGGTACTGGAAGGTTTCAATTATGTCACCCAGAAAACTTCTTTTACAGACTGAACAATTCCAGTTCTCTTAGCCTTTCATGTGGTGTTTTTTTCCCTGTAACATTTCACCTTCATCCCATCTCACAGACTTCAACTGAAATTGCAAGAAAAGAAATCTCTCATAATGCAAAAACTTCACAGAAAACTCAGCTGAACCAAAAAAAAAGAAATTGGACTTTGGATATTTATCCTTATTTGAACTTGCTTAAAATCATTTGGTATTTTCCCACTCAAGGTATTTCCTTAGAGTAGGATTTTCTAACAATCTGTTTGCCTTCAGTTCCAGGAAACAACAAGGGCTATTTTCTTCTATACGCTCTTTAATAACTGGCTTCTATACTGAATATATTAAAATGCTTGTGAATCTCAAGTACTCATAATTTTGTACTTTAAAGATGTATAGCAAGTAAATAAAGGACGTCCGACTGAAGGACCCTGAGTAATCACAGCATCTCCTATTTGCTTGAAGAAGATCCTTCTTGGATATTTCTATTTGTTTGAACATAGCCACGTCAACAGGAACAATGTGAAGCTCCTGTTCTTTGAGGTGGTCCTACATGACACAAGAAGTTCACATGCTGATGTCTTCTGAGAGGCTCATCACACACACTGCATTGGCAGAATAATGGCAGCAGCCCTTGATTCTGTCAAAATTTCCCATGCAGAGGTGTGGGACATAACACTTTCCCTGCAGACTGAGGGGTATACTTAAGGTATACTATTAGGTCAACTTTCTAAATTTTACTTCTAGGTAATTTTCACAGATAAACTACTATTCTGCCTTGTCCATCCATGTTAGCCCTTTTATAACGTCTTCCAATACTGATTATCTGTGGTTGTACTTAAAGAGTGAGTAGAACAGAAAACCAGTCAACTTGACAGCCTGTAAACCCTTGTGTGGGTATCAGCTTCCATGGCTTTTGCATTATTTATTTCACTTACATATGCTAATGATCTCAAAAACACTATACAACCTGACCAATGAACCAAACATAAGGCTGTCTTCAGCCAGCTGCTGCAGTGCTGTACAATAGCACATAGCAACTGGGTGCAATACCTTGAAGAGAAGTGGCTAACAGGGTACTCAAATGAGAACACATAGAGATTTTACTGCACTGACCTATAGCAGTGACATTCAGCCTAACTGCAGTGTTCTCCTCCTGCCATGCCCTCACTTGGCAACATTTAGAGGTGAGGCTAAGGTTGTGTCTCCAGCTGTACAGTGTCCAACCAGCACAGCTGTAGTCTTGGTTCTCTGCCCTCCCTGACAAAGCGTAAGTCGTTACTGAAGTACCAGAGATTCAAGCTGTGAAGTGCAGCCTGGCAGCAACCCATTCCACTACAAATTTTGGCTCTCCTTACCTCTCCCAGCATCTCTCTCGAGGGCACACCATAGCCATGGGAAGCAGCAGAAGTAGAAGCTCAGTAAGTGTAAGAATCTTAATTGCTCAGGCTGGTACAGTTGATGCCATATCCGACACAGGCCAAACAGATTTATGTCCTTTGGTCAGCACCTGTTCTGCCTAGTGTCTTGAACTAGCTCCAAGAATGGTTTTATGCTCCAAGAATAAACCCTTGACACAGAGAACATCCCATTTCCTAGAAATGCTGATATTTAGCTGTACTGTACCTGCAGCCTGGTACTGGTGACAGCCAAGCAGGCAGATGAGCTTTCTACTGATAATTGTCATCAAATAAAATTAAAAGCTCAGATAGCTATAAATTAGCTTAAATTTTTTAAAGTCACTTTCAAGCTTGGCTGACAGCTCCAGCTGGAGACTAAGAACTTTCATCCACTGGTTGAGTAAAATATAGCCAGTTGCAACGCTGTCTCTCCAGTAGGATAAGACCAAATGATTCTGTCTCTCCAGTGAGATGGGACCAATTCTGTAGATGACAGAGGATTTCATAATATTTAGTTTATTCTGTATTATCTCCCAGGTGACAGTCAGCCAGGGCACCAGCAGTGGTGTCTTCTCCTGCCTTCTAGTAGCTCAAAAAAAATTGAACAATGAGCACTAGTGACCTGGACCATATTTGAACTAGAACTCAATGTTGTACAAAGAGCCTCCAGTTCCTTGTCCTACTTACAGCTAAAAACCAATCTATCCTGCACATAAACTCGAAAATTTGCCTGAGTGGTACATTATACTGACTTTTCCTCACATGCTGACAACAAAAACAGATGAATAAAAACTTTTACAGACACAGAAACACAGATTCAAAGCACACTATGCAGGTAAAAGTATGGAATTACCTTAACCAGCTACAGAAGTACCCTCTAACAAATACTCTGGCTTTTGAAAAAAAAAAATTAAAAAAAAGAAGGAAAATAAACCAGTATGGGCCTATTACAGACATATAATAACCACCTAGAACTCCTCGTGTCAAGCAGCTTATATGAGAAATTGTTTTGGTTTCTCAGCTGCCTTCAAATCAGATGTGTTAGAGGATATCAATTCGGAAAGACGCTGGCCAGCCTCACTGTTCTCATAAAAAATTTGCCATTTCTTCGTTCAGCATCCTGTAGTTCACAGAAAGTGACTGAAAATAAAATCACAAAGAAATTCGAAGGAAGAACTAAAAAATAGCTCCAATTTTGAAAGGTATTCCAAGGTCAGAACAGGTGTAACTTAAGCCTTACCCAGAAAACATAGAATTCCAGTACAAAAAGATGCCAAAGATGTTTTTGCAGTTTTACCTCAGAGTTGCTTGCCATGCCACTGAAACAATAAAGGATACTTAGTATGTACTCTTACAGAAAACTTGTTCTGGCCTGGCTAAATAATAGGTGAGTGTGTTATTTTAAACAGTGACAACTATACCTCTTCAATAATTACATTCTGTTGTTTTTAAAACTTTTGAATGATGAATTCCTGGTGTGATCTCCGGAGAGAAGTGTATCATCCCCTTGGTGTGCTGCAAAGTGCCCCAGGAACACCATACTGCTGAACATCCCGCAGGCTCCGAGACCGCTGCCACGTGTTCCTGGGGCTCAGGGCACTCCCACAATACAAGCACCTGTCTAGCAATAGTTGGATTCGATGCCAAAAAGATTTCTTTACATTCATTCTCATGTGTTGAAGCAGCATCCATAATGTACTTCACCCTCCAAAGCAAGAATCCCCAGGAAAATCAACTACCATTAAAAAAAAAAACAGGTACACACTGAGAGAGAGATTTCTCTGGCACAATTGAGAGCTACTCTGTTGATATAAAAGTGCAGTATCAGATAAGGATCTGGCCCATTCAATTTGAATTCTGTAATATATGCATTCTTTAAAATTAAATAGTTGAACTGTCAGCTCCATCTAACTGCTTCACTACTGCTCATTCATTTCCTGTCAGCACCACAAAAATAGTTAGGAGAAGGATCTTCCATAAGGAGAGAGCTCACAATGGAAAGGGGAGGTTTCTATATGAAAAAGTGAGAGCATGTAGGCAGCAGAGAGATGAGTGCAGGGGAAGCAGATCAGTGGGCCACTCACTACTGAGGTACAGGATCAAACAGCAGAAAAATAAACTATACCTGGGGAAATGAGGCTTGGAAGGTGTTAAGAGTGCAGGTAGCTATTTAAGTAGTTTAAGTTAAAGGCGACATTATGTACCAGGAAAGACAAATTTCATGTTCCCTGCATCCTCTGAGTGTAAAAAAGGTCCCTAACAAGCCAATTCTGAACAGTGTAAGGAGACTATACTAATGCATACCCTCTAACCCAGTATTATCACATCTAGAGATCTCCTCTGTGCCACTAGCAGAAGAAAGCCTCACAGGCAGTATTATGTCATTGAAAGCAGCACTGAAAACTACCCACTTGGCATCCAATGAATAGGTCCTTATTTTCCTGCCTTTCTTATGCTACAGGCTGTGAGAAAGTCCGATCATCTGAATTTCAGAGCAGCTTCTGCATGGCAAAAGGCAGCCTAAAGCCGTAACACCTGGCTGCCTGTACTAGTAGTCATAGTAATCCCTTACAGTACCCCCCACAATGCTGGAAGGAAAGCCAGTGCTGTCCGTCTTCTCTTTTCAGAAGAGACCAGGTGGCAACAGAGAGTCAGCTGGAGACTGAGAGGACTTCCAGAGGACTTCAGAGTTTAATGCTAAGCTCCTGCTGAACCCCCAGCTGAGCTTCGTTGCTGCTGTGTGTTCAGAGGAGAGCTGGGGAGAAAGAACCTGTCAATGACAAACCAAATGGGAACCACTCATGCTAACCAACTCTTGTCCAATGCCTTGTAGTAGAAGGGCATTTATCTCTGTCCTTTGTTTTACAAGGGCAGTGGATTCATGTATTCTTAATAAAGAAAAAATAGCTTACAGCCACATCCCTACTGGACAGTGAAGTGCAGTCCCTTCCGACACCAAGCAGCATCGCAATGGCTTTGCCTTATACCCAGCCTGGAGAAGTGCCATCCATCAGGTTCACTGAACTAAATGCAGTATAGCACATGAGTAACTGTAGACCTTTAAACCACTAGTCAGCTGCAAAACTTGGTCATCTTGTGTAGATGTCTACAAAGTTTATGTATATATGCAAATCAAGCTATCACAAGAACAGATGCCAAAATAAACAGTGGAAATACAATTGATCACACAGCTATAGCAGATCTTTCTTTCTCTCTTCCTAAGTGCTGACTACAAAAGTAACTATTAAATTTCAACCATCACTGTATCTTGATTTGGTAATAGCACTTCTCTGCATTGTGAGAGTTTAAAAAATGGAGTAATAACCCAATTATGCCTGATTATGAGACTAATATGATTGATTTTCAGACTTACAAGGATACTACAGGGAATTCTCTTAGTCCAGAGAAATCAGTGCCTAATGACACAAAGTCATGTATTGGCAGAAGCACCATAAAGATGTTTTACATAAAAGCCCATAGTCTAGCCAGCTTCAGAAATCCAAACTGAAATCAAACTTTATCAACTTGATAGCAACTCTTCCAGTACCACACAATAACACACGGTCATTACATATTGTTATTGTACAATGTTTTTATACATAGCTCGTTTCTGCCTACATTGCCAAGAATCTAATTGTAGTAAGTGACTACCATATCACTACGATGAATAAGACCCTGTTTCTCTAGGGCTGGATTTTTCAAAATAATGACTGCAAATCAGAGTCTAATGCTTACCACTTACTCTTAAATTGTCATAATGTGCCTGCATAAGCAAAGACCTCCAAGGGGTTTCATGGTGCAACAGATATGCCAAATATCGAGAATCATTCCTCTTCATCCTGTCTTCACAGGTAGGGTTTTTGGGAAACATCTACTCAAATAGTCAGGAAAAAATGGACAGCAGATGATGGAACACCTCAAACATAAACCACTTCACTTTATATATAAGCATTTTCATTATAGTGTTTCGGTTTGTATTATTCTCCACCTTAAGTGCCCATTTAAATTGCATTTTCAGCTTTCAGCAGAACTGCGTGTAGAAACCTTTGTGTGTCTCACTTGGTTCTTCCAAAAATTATCTTTTCCCCACAATAACACAAAGAACTCACTTTCTGTTAATTGCTCAGTAAAAGAGAGTACCTTAGGGCTTTATTAAGTAAGATTTCTGAGAGACTGAACCATGTGTGACCTAAATTGGCTACATAAGTGCTTTCTGGAGGGCATAGAGCAGTATTCACAAACATAACCGCCTTTCACCTTGATGTTAATTATATACTTTGCCATTCAGAATAAGTTATGGCCATGAGCTAAAGCATTTGTAAAGTAAACATGTCAGGAAAGCAAGATATGGGAGAATTAATTAAAATAGTAAATTCAGCACTATTAAAAATGCCTTTTCTTTTTAGTCTCAATCTCTAGTGCGGCCGAAACAGAAAACAACCACTGGTCTCTAAAAGGAAGGCAGCAAATTTTCACCCCTCTAGGTAGCTTTGTTTAAAAATAAAAATATAATGCACCGGTCTTTTCCTCGGAATATGAAAATAAATGGGCCTTCCTGGTTAACAACAATTTGATGAGCTGGAAGTGCCTCAGGGTCTCATAAAATACATTTTGCCTAGGAAAAAAATGTTTTACATAACCTATCATTTTTACATTTCATTTTCTGTTTGGGTTTTTTTCTTTCCTTTTTAAAATCAAGGATATTTATAAAAAAACAGAATCTTTATTTCTGAACTGTGCTCTACTCCACTGAAGTCAGTATGACCCATTTTTGAGAGTGAGTTTTTCTGGTGGGGTTTGTTGCATGCTGTTTAAGGGAGGACAATAAGAACCCAACAAAAATCACCATGATCCAGAAAGCAAAGTCTCCAACCCAAAGAGATGGCATCCAGAATTTATTGATTGCCAACAGCAATTAATGATGAGTTTAGAAAAGCATGTCCCAGACCTGGCCAACTTTAAAGCACTGGCTCAGCTGAGACAAAAGTACTAGATTTTACAAACAGATTTTTGGGGCATTTAAGAAAGATCATAAATAAAATGCTTGAAATAAAATATGGAGGCTTTTTGCTTTAAATTGGCATCTGCCAGTCTGTTAATAGGATACAGTACAGCTGAGGATACAGAACAAAGAGACAATTCAGGTTTTTCCTGTAATTTCAAGCTTTGAAACCACCCTGCTCACTTCCTACTGGACAGCCCACCTCAGCCCCTCAGAAGTCCCTCTGGGGCACTGCCTATAAATCCAGGCTGTGCTCTCTTCTACATTGTCTCCTACTTCAAACTCCAAAATTCAGTGTGAAGAATTCCGTTTCTCACTTGAGATCTCCATTTTCACTGTCTTTTCCATCCACCATTTTCTTTGCCTGACACCTAAATGTGAACCACGTCCTCAAAGCTCCTCTGTAAGCCCACAAAAAACCAAACTAAAATATAAAAATAAATGTATGCAGCTTCAGAAGAACATACGACAGATTTATAGAAGATGAATGCACTGAAAGGTTCAGTACCTGGGACAGTATTTTGGGGAAGTTTATTTTGTTTGTCTCTATGCTTTTTTCCTAAACCAGTGCTGATGAATTGTGTTAAATCAGACTGCTGACACATATAATCCTTTGATCTGAGCTAGCAGGGTAGTTCTCATGCACTGTCTGTACAATAACTCCATTCTCTGTTCGCTCTTTTATGTGTCTTTATAGAAGCTAAGACTAAGCTTCTTGCAAAACAATTTTTTTGATATCTGACATACTTTATAAACTAAGTAATATTTCATAAGCCTGTAACATCACCCATTTGAGTCATACTGGATATTAGTTACAAGTATAATAGATTAAATTAATACTAGAAGTACCCTTGTGAAGCACTTTCTTTAAGATTACAATACTAAATTTTAGATAAAGAATTTCTCACCTCCTTCAGGATATTAACTGCAGACCAAAAGGAATGATGAGAGCATTGACTAAGCACACAGTAGAATAAAAAAAAAAAATTAGGGAAAAATTTTAAGCGTTTTTTAAGCAATTATTTTTACTGATTGAGTTTATTATTTTTTCCCTTATAGCCTACAGTTTAAGTCTTAACTCAAGCCTCTGGAAAGTAGTAGAGTACCCCTGTACTGGGCACTGGTGAGACTGTGACCACTGACATGGAGTACATTGAGGTTCTTGTGTGTTCAGAATAGAGCAACAGAGCTGCTGACGGGTCTGGAGCACAAGTCTTATGATGAGCAGCTGAGGGAGCTGAGGTTGTTTAGCCTGGAGAAAACGAGGCTCAGGGGAGACCTTATCACTCCCTACAGCTGCTTTATGGGAGGCTGTAGCTGGGTGGGGGTCGGCCTCTTCTCCCAGGTAACAAGTGTTCAGACAGGAAGAAATGGCCTCAAGTTGTGCCAGGTGAGGTTTAGACTGGATATTAGGAAAAAATTTCTTCACTGAAAGGCTGGTCAGGCATTGCAGAAGGCTGCCCAGGGAAGCGGTGGATTCACCATCCTTGGAAGTGTGATAAAGGCATGCGCATGGGGCACTTAGGGATGAGTTCGTGATCAACACAGTGGTGCTGAGTTAACAGCTGGACTCAGTGATCATAGAGGTCTTTTCCAACCTTAATGATCCTATGATTCTATGAAAGACATTCTCAGTTTTCAGTTCAAATCCTCATCTAAAATCCTCTGTGAGATGCTCAGAGATTTCAGTGCTTTTGTCTTCTCTGTAGCACTTCAAGTGATGCATACTGCTTGAAAACACACTTAGTACTGAACTCTCTTAATGTCCATGAACATTTTGAGGTATTTTGAAAGAAGATGCAAAATTCTCCACTACAGATTATTAGAAAAGTTATCACAGTCCACTCTTATTTCCCTTCAAATTTCACTGATATCTATGTCCTTTCTTAGGAAAAAGTGTCAACACCATTACCCAGCTGATCATTTTGCTGGCAATTTGGATAAATATCCTACGCCCCATTATTAATAATTTTTCTGAAATCTGTCCTTTTTGCCAATACTATGTTCCCCTCTATTTTCAAATTGTTAAAAAACAGCTGAGGAATCTTACATGCTGCAGTTGATTCAGATGCATTATCATGTTCAGGCTGCACTATTGTACTTTAAGACATCACTCTGACCAGTCTGGAAGTAAACCTTTGCCAGATCTTGCCATAAAAACTGCTAGCTTACAGCACACGAGGAACATTTCAGAGATGACTCTAAGCCAGTCTCCTAGTGTGATGTTTTAAGTATATAAATCAACAACCACCAAGAATAATGACTCAAGGTATCAGGTTCTTACAACAGTGATGAAATTTATTAATTTGCTCGCTGTTACTTGCAAAATAAGCAAACTTCGGCTGACATAAATAAGCTTTAAAATGTCATAATGAGGAATAGTATCTGAAAGGGCTAAATTGCTCATAGAACTGAGACAGAATCAACAGGCAGTATTAATAAGTCACAGGCAGACAGACCCTCACCTCATTCTGCAAAGCTGCAGAATCATTAACTATTGGGTATCACGTTCTTAAGGTATCCTAAGAGGTACGTTACTTATACTGAAATATTTTTACAGTATCCTTTACTTAGAAAGTATTTTACAGAAATGAATATATGCATGTCATGAAGCATTAGTGCAACAAATAGATCCTAACCAACCTGTAACTGAAAAAGAAGGAAGAAGGCAATAAATTACTTGGAAAATGCTGAAATATCTACATGAGAGAGATACAATGCAGGTAAGAACGTATATGTAAAAGTAACAGAGTAGCTGCAACTGCCTAGGTCCCACAGTGGCAAGGGGGATTTAAGAAATTGAAGATGAGAGAGATACTAGTAATTTCTCAGTATTTATTAGCATTAGCTGTAGTAAATCATTTAACACATTTCTGATTAGCTGCACCACATAAAAGTTACAGCTGCAGCAAATTATTTCAGTAGTCAATCTTAAGAGCAACTTTACTCCAAAGAATAAGAAATCATAAACAAATCAATATTTTCACCACCGTTGTCTGAAATACAGATAAAAGCCCTGTAATTACATCTAGATATTAATACAGACATCTAGATATGAATATAATTACATCTAGACAGAATAACATCTAGATTTATGTAAGTACTCTGAAAACTATTACATGGGAAGTAGCAGTAGAAACCAATCCCAGACTGATACAAGAGCACCCTTTAAATTCAATCCTTTGCTCTCTTCAAGCTTAATGCTCCAAAAAGATTGTATAGGTCACAGCATTAATTACATATACCAACAATATTCATTATCAATCATAAAGCAGTGTTTTATTTCAGGTATTTACTAGTACATCTAACACACTTCAAAAATTTTTATGTGTCATTTTTCCATTTTGATCCCATTAAATTGACTGGGACCCTTCCTATACCCTGCCTTAGTCCTGAATGGGATTCACAGACTCCCCAATAAAAGAATTCAAGTAAAACCAGTATAAATAATGAAAAGGGTTTATGCAGCAAATACATGAAATATATAAAAGCTAAATGAGTTTAGACAAAGGTCTGGTTTAGTATGCTGACTCTGGCAAAAGGAGGACTATCTCCAAGAATGAGGAGCCAAAATTCTCTCTGTTCTTCCCAGCTGTCAGAATTTACAGCTCTGTGAGAAGAGAAAAGTTTAGTTCCCACGAGCCATTTGGCCCCTGTTCCCTTGCTCAGAACACTAGCCGGCCTGCAAATTAAAACAACATTTTCTACTACATGGTATATGCCCCACTAAGTCTACATCGACACTAGATGGTATAATCACCTTGGGGAAATTACCAAAGGCTACTGGGACAATCACATAGCTATTGATATCACTTACTGCTCTTGGAGCAAAAGCCTTTTGTACCACTAACTAAACTAAAACTTTCAATCTTATTGAAACATAAAAGAGAAACTATACTGCTCATTTACAGTACTACAGGCAGTATTTCTAATGTTACAAGATATTGTTAAAAAAAATACAAACCAATGACCCCTTTCACATAAGCCACAAAAAAACACACTGGATGCTTTCATTTGCAGCTATTTTCTAACTGATTGGGATTGAGGCCAGTTTCCAAGCATTAAGAAACTGCCATCTCCGAACACCAAACCAGAAATGTTTTCTGGTCAGCATTTCTGTTCTTATTCTATTTGAAAGAAGATAAATTTATATACACCTACTGAAAACATCATAGCCCCATTTTTAAGAAAGAGAATTGAAAAATTTTCAGTAAGCACACCAAGAATTAGCTGATTGTTCATCAACATTGTGAAATAAAAGAATAAGGTAAGAGTTAACATAAATAAATGTTACCAATAAAAGAACTCTTTCCATCATCCTTCTGCTGATTCACACAGTTTTAGTGATTGCCCAGCCCTCTAATGTGTCGAGGTCTCTCTGCAGGGCCTCCCTCCCTTCAAGGGAATCAACAGCTCCTCCCAGTTTTGTATCATCTGTAAACTTGCTTAGTATGCCTTCAAGTCTTGAGTCCAAGACATTCATAAAAATGTTGAAGAGCAGAGGACTGAGGATGGAGCCCTGCGAAACCCCACTAGTGACAGGTCACCAGTCTGATGTCACCCCGTTCACTATAAGCCTTTGTGCCCAACCTGTGAGCCAGCTGTTCACACATCATGTGATGTGTTTATCCAGCTGTGTGCTGGATATTTTATCCAGAAGGATCCTGTGAAAGACAGTATCAAAAGCTTCACTGAAATCCCAAAAGATAGCATCAATTGGATTCCATTGATCAACTAGGTGGGTTACCTTACCATAAAATGAAAATGAAAGTTCTGATAAGCCGACTTCACCCTTATGAAACCATGCTGGCTGGGACTGATGACTGGGTTGTCCTTCAGATATTTTTCACNGCCCAACCTGTGAGCCAGCTGTTCACACATCATGTGATGTGTTTATCCAGCTGTGTGCTGGATATTTTATCCAGAAGGATCCTGTGAAAGACAGTATCAAAAGCTTCACTGAAATCCCAAAAGATAGCATCAATTGGATTCCATTGATCAACTAGGTGGGTTACCTTACCATAAAATGAAAATGAAAGTTCTGATAAGCCGACTTCACCCTTATGAAACCATGCTGGCTGGGACTGATGACTGGGTTGTCCTTCAGATATTTTTCACTAACTCCCAGAATAATCTTCTCCATTACCTTACCAGGCACTGAAGTCAGACTAACAAGCCTGCAATGTCATCCTTCTAGACCTTCTTGAAAACTGTGACTATGTTAGCCAACTTCAAGTAAACTGGGACCTTTCCAGACTCCCAAGATCCTTCAAATATCATCAAGAGAGATCTCAATCTCATAAATATCCGCAAGAGCTAATTCACAGCATTTTAATTATGTAAGCCACTGCATACAGCTGAGAAAAACTAAAATAAAGCCAAAAGAAATGAAACTATTTTACCACACATGCAGGCAAGTTGGTGGCAGATCGTGGAATGCAGCAGCCTGATTTCCTCTTGAATCATGAGGCCAAAATCACACGTAACATCAGGGAAAGCACTGCAGTTGCAGTGTTTTACAGTACTACCACTATAACTTTGTGCCACTCATGTCTACAATAAGAATTAATAAATAACACCAGTATGAACGGTAGACCTCATTCACTTCTCAGAGGGCTTTCCTCAAGTGCAAGTTCCAAATATCCGAAAGAGTTTTCAGAAGCTCCCCGAGGTCTTCCACAGAATTCTTCCCCTGTAAACGATAATACACTTCAGCCGAAGCACACTGCAAGTGACTAGTTTGTATTTACTTATCTATGGAGCATTGTTTAAGGACTGTTAGAGTCTTTAAAGCTTCTCCTACCAAGACAGTACCAGCTTCTTACTTGAATAAAACGATACGAAAGTATAAATTTGGGCAGAAGATTATATTGCAGGTACATGGTTGTAGTGATAAAGGCCAGTGCAGCAGTCTCTCACCTCTGAGAGTACATGTGAGAAACAGCTCTGCTGAGCCCTCGGCAGGGAAGAAGGAAGAGAGGAGATGCTCCAGGCAATGCAGCAGGAGTTCCTCTCCAGACACTGAGGAAAACAATGGTTCAGCAGGCTCTCATCCTCCATTTTGTGCCTCTGTGGAGCAGTCGTGCCCCTGCAGCCCTTAAGCATCCACAACAGAGGCAGGTAATGCTTTAACCCAAACCAGAAACAAAGTGCCATGAAGGGGCCCACGCTCTCCACCAGCTTGCTGGGGGAGACAGTTGGAGGAGTAAAGATGGGAAAACCTGTGGTTCAAGATAAAAGCCAAATTACTAGGGAAATCAAAAGCCACACATGCAAGCAAAGCTGGCAACACCATCTCTGCTACCAGCACCAGTGCCACAATGGGCTCATCTGTCTCTGTGCTGCCTTCTCCCACCACATCGCCTGCACTGCTGGCCAGCCCAGCCAGCCCTCCTCTGTCTCCCATGTCAAGACAGTGTCCAGCAGGCCTGCCAGATCATGGTCATAGTGAAGCAATGTCCCTGCAGCCGCAGGGCAGCTGCCCACTCCACGTGGCCACGGGGTTGGCCAGTAGCCATGGAGCATTGCCGTGCGGCCATTGTGACACCACTGGTGAGGCTGGCTCTGTAAAGCGCTTGCATCACAAAGGCCTCCAGCCTGGCACCCCTATAAAAGCAGGACAGCCGCTCCCAGCAGCCAGCGAGCACCACCATGGCTGGTTACAACCGGCGGGCCAGAGGGCGCAGGAGCGGCTGCAGGAGCAGGAGCCAGCACCTGCGGAAGACACGGCGCACTGGCCGGAGCCGCCCTCGCCGCCGCAGCACGCGGCCAAGGGGCCAACTTGCAACACACGGCCCCCCAATCATCAAGCGCCGGCCCCTCAGGAGACGCAGACGCCACGAAGAAGAGGAGCCGGACGAGCTGGATGACCTGGGAGAGTTCGATGAGCCAGTAGATGACTTTGAGTTTTAGAGCCAGGGCCCCTGAGAAGACCAGCCATCACACAGGCCTGGCTGCAACAATAAAGCATAGCAAGCTCGCATGATGAGTGTGTGTGTTCCTGGTGCACCGTGCACCAGCAGTAGATCGCTCGGTGTCCGCCGTGTCCCAGGGGTGTGGGTGGCGCACAGGTCAGTGTGTCCATGTCCATGCCCAACAGCAGGATGCGTGTGTCCAGGCATGATGTTCCTGTGTGCAATCTGTATGTCCGAGGACTTTTATGTGCAGCATGTTCATGCCCAGGGTTGTCCTTGTCTGGGATGAGGTGTGGTTGTGTCTGCAGCCCATGGCTGTGCCTGGCCTGTGGAGATTGCAAGTGACCAAGGACACATGGATAACCTCTGCTCCTGCCACTGGTCCCCTGGGCTCCCTTTCTGGGTCCCTCTTATTGCAGGGTCCCTAGGGGCTGAGCAGAGCCCACAGAGAGAAGAACCCTCAGTGCCTCATGCCCTCTCCTGTGGCACTGCTGGGCCTTCGAGAGTAAAGGCCAGACACACCTCAAGTTGCTCTGCCCATCCAACTCCTGACACTCACCTTGGCTACCCCTCCACCCCTGGCTGGGTTGTCACATTGCCCTTCACAGATGTCCCTGCAGAGAGACTCCCTGACCCTGCAACATGCTTCTCAGTGCTGCTGTGCTTCCCCCTCCCTCCTCCTGGTGCTCTGTGCCTACAGTGGGCTTGGGCTGGTGAGGGCTTCAGAGCGAGGAGACAGTGTGGAGAGCATCTGGGAGAAGATGTCACCAGTTGCCCCATGTTGGCCAGGGCTAGTGCCAACCAGGGCCAAGAAGGACTTGCCACTGGCCAAGGCTGAGCCCATTTGCAAAGGTGATACTGCCTCAGGGATAATGTCTTTGGGAATACATGTGAGAAACAGTCCTGCAGAGGCCAGGGTAGGGGAGAAGGAGAAGACATGCTCCAGACAATGCAGCAGGAGCTCATCTGCAGACACTGGGGAAGACTACGATTGGCAGGCTCTTACTCTGCAGCCCATTTTGTGCCATTGGCGAGCAGATGTGTCCCTGCAGCCCTTGGACATCCATGGTGAAACTGGGTCATGCTTTAACCCCAACCAGAAACAAAGTGCCACACAGGGGCGCATGCTCCCCACCAGCTTGCTGGGGGAGAGAAAACCTGTGGCTCGTGATAAAAGCCAAATTACTAGGGAAATCAAAAGCCACA